>CAWUFW010023264.1:0-78885 GCA_963921515.1 Calotriton arnoldi
GTCACCCAAAACGGAGAAACAAAGGTATAAAACAAGAGAAGGGGGCAGGGTAGAAAACCCTGACCCCCTAGGCCTGCTCAGGGGGTCCCAGAAGGACCCCCAGGGCCCAAAAATATTGCGTTTCATTTTAATGAGGCCCTTGGGTGGGCTAGGTTCCGGGGGTATTTCTTAAAAAATAATAGCAGGTGCTCGCAGGGGTTGCGGGGGTGCGCTGGGGTCCGCGCAGCCCCGGGGCTTCACTCATGTTGGGAGGGGGTTGCGCTGCCCCCTTCTGGAGCATTCTATATGCTTGTAACTTTGGCGTCGTTTGACGAATCTTTATGAAATTATCCAAAAGTTTCTCTTTTTTTGATTAGCTCTTATATTGAAAGTTTGGGGGTGAATGGTGTAGGAGGGGCTGAGAAAAAAGAGGGGCCTAAAACGTGTTTTCTCCATGCAATTTCCATATGAAACTTTACAGAAGACTACAGGTGAAACTGCTGAACGGAATTACGCCAAATTTGGCAGGGAGAAAGGTGATGGTCCAGAAAGCACGCTTTTGTTTAAATGGTGTCAATCCGTTCAGTAGTTTTTGAGAAATATCAAATTTTACAGATATCGATATTTGAGAATTCTGACATGTGATTGGCTGAGGGGTTACAAGCACCAGCTTGCGGCTTATTGGCTGTGAATGGTTGAAACCAGGAAGTGTTGGCAGCCATTTTGTGATTACTCCGTCAGCTCGCATCTCTCCGTGTAGAAGCCATCGGGTTCGTAGTTTTACCTCTGCGAGGCAACACTGGCATCTGTGTCTGTGTGAGATATGCCTTTCACGCTGCCTCTCTTCATATCACCAGGTCGCGGCTATGCCTTTAGAAGCCCGTCCGTCAGCTCGGAGCTCTGTGAGTCAGTCTGTCGGTACGATCCCCTACACTACCCAAAGACTACCCAAACACCACTGCACTGTCGTAAACTCTAAAACACTACCCCCAGCACGATCCCCTACACTACCCAAACACCACTGCAGCACCCTAAACCCTAAATCTACCCCCAGCACGACCCCCTACCCAAACACCACTGCACCACCCTAAACCCTAAAATACTACCCCCAGCACAACCCCCTACACTACCCAAACACCACTGCATTGTCATAAACCCTAAAACACTACCCCTAGCAGGAGCCCCTACACTACGCAAACACCACTGCAGTACCCTAAATCCTAAAACACTATCCCCAGCACGACCCCCTACACTACCCAAACACCACTAGACTACCCTAAACCCTAAAACACTACTCCCAACATGACCCCCTACACTACACAAACACCACTGCACTACCCTAAACCCTAAAACACTACTCCCAGCACGACCTCCTACACTACCCAAACACCACTGTTCTACCCTAAACCCTAAAAGACTACCCCAGCACGACCCCCTACAGTACACAAACACCACTGCAGTACCATAAACACTAAAACACTACTCCAAAGACGACCCCCTACACTACACAAACACCACTGCACTACCCTAAACCCTAAAACACTACTCCCAGCATGACCCCTTACACTACCCAAACATCACTGCATTTTCGTAAACCCTAAAACACTACCTCCAGCATGACGCCGGACCAGCACACGCCGCTTGTGCATGCAGGAGGATGCGTGCGTAGCTACATGTCCAGTCTCACTGCCAACGCTGAGGTGACATGGTAACGTCTGCTGAAGACAGCACACTGTAATGTTGCAAGGCCCGTGCCCATCATGCTAACACAATGACCACATGGACACACTTGCTCAGATGCGGGTTCGGGGGGCGTTGGCGGTCCTCGGGTTGTTGCGATGAGTGTTGTGGCCTTCATGGGTATCCGTGTATCATGCTCATTGACTCTATGGCACCTGTGGGTGTTCCGGTGTGGCTCTTGGCTGTGTTCCATTTCATGCTGCAGGTAGTCGTCCTGCTTAACACCAGCAGAAAGCAGGTGTAAAATCCCTGGTGCTAACGCGGCTTATCGCCGGAATTTGTTTCGCATCGCAGTTTTTGCCTTTTGTTGTGAAAGTTGTGATGTGGTTCTTTCGTGTATAGAAAAATAAACGAACTGGGCAGTGTATCCCGTCAATATTCAGCACCTGACCCACTATTCCCAATCAATATAAATACAATGACATTTCTTCATTGATTTTGTGTGTACACTGTAAATGCACCCACTACCACAGTGCAATTCAATACAGCATTTTAGTATTTAGAATAAATCGCAAAGGTGCACCTCGTGTGTTTTTGCACGGGAACGCCTACTCTGCATCTCATTATCAGCACTTTAATGCAACTAAAGTTGAGATAAATCTAACACACTATTCAGAAGCTGGTGCAAACTGCAGACATCACCAGTATTCCCGCGATAACTGCCCCAAAATTTAACACCATGGTGGACACCACCAAATAACAGTAATAAGAACGATAAAGAGTCACTCAGCACTTAAGTAACAACCAAAAACTTTATTGATTTTTTTTCCAAACTTTATTTTTCCGTTTACGTACATATAGAGGATAAACTAAATTTAACTAACTCAACACAAAACAACAAGGCGGAAGACTCCTGTCGGGTCCATCAATGTCGACGACACAGCCTGCAAAATAAAACACAAAATAAGGACGTGTGTAATGCGCATATCAAAGGAGTGAGACACAGAGAAAGAGAGAAGGAAAAAAAGCCAGAGAGAAAAAGAGAGGGAAGGAAAGAAAGGGAGTGAGAAAGGGAGAAAGGAGAGAGAGTGAGAGAGATAGAAGGAAAGGAAGGAAGAGAGTGAGAGAGAGTGAATAGAGGGAAGTGAGAGAGAGAGAGAGAGAGAGAGAGAGAGACACTGCCGCCCCTGCGCATCCATGACTAAATAATTACCTGCTGCCACCGGAGTGTCTACCAGTGGGCACTCCACGTGCCCGTGAAAGCTCCAGGGCCCGGTCCCGCCACCATGGCTTGGTGCACATTATGTGGACCCGCTCCGTGGCCCAGCAGGTCCCACACATGTCGCTGAGTCCTGAGTCATCAATGGTGGAGACCACATCAGCTTTTGGTGCCGCTAACCCTGTGCAACGCAAGTCAGCGCCACGTGGTGGTAGGCCGCTGACGGCCATACAACTTAGGGTGCGACTAACCCTGTGCAACTCAAGTCCGCACCACGTGGTGGTAGGCCCCTGACGGCCACATCAGCTTCGGGTGGCACTAACCTTGTGCAACTCAAGTCCGCACCACGTGGTAGTAGGCCCCTGACGGCCACATCTTCTTCGGGTGGCACTAACCCTGTGCAACTCAAGTCCGCGCCACGTGGTGGTAGGCCCCTGACGGCCATATCAGCTTCGGTGGCTCTAACCCTGTGCAACTCAAGTCCGCGCCACGTGGTAGTAGGCCCCTGACGGCCATACAGCTCAGGGTGCGACTAACCCTCTGCGCAACTTTTCATGGACTCTTTAT
The DNA here is from genome assembly GCA_963921515.1 of Calotriton arnoldi. Classification (NCBI taxonomy): domain Eukaryota; kingdom Metazoa; phylum Chordata; class Amphibia; order Caudata; family Salamandridae; genus Calotriton; species Calotriton arnoldi. The sequence continues at coordinate 3,446 of CAWUFW010023264.1, forward strand.
GATTGAGACCTGTGGAGCGTCCGCCATCCAGTCACCACCGGCAATAAAGGATGTGACGTTGTCGATCCATTATATTTGCGTGGTCACATGGTCTGTGACGCATGTGCCGGATGGGTGTGGTGTGTGTGCAAACCTGCCCTCAGGGAGTGGCCGTGACATGTTGACAACTAGACCACTGACCTGCACACCAACAGCGAGTACACCTGCGACAGGTAGCTATGTGGGGGGGTGAAAACGTGTTTTCTCAATGGATTTTCCATAGGAAACTTTAGACAAGGCTACAGGTCAAACTGCTGAACGGAATTACGCCAAATTTGGTAGGGAGAAAGGTCTTGGTCCAGAAAGCGCGCTTTCTCGCATCGAGTGAAAATATAAAAGAAAGGTCCCGGGGGCAATTTAATATACCGGAGCTCTGTCTGTGCGAGATAACCCTTTCATGCTCCCTCTGCCCAACATCACCACTTTGCAGCTATGCCGTTAGAAGCCAGTCCGTCGGCTCGCAGCTCTCTACCTTTGCGAGCTAGGAAGCTGCTGTGCCTGTACCTCTGCGAGCTACTACGCTGCTGTTCCTTTGGGAGCGGACGGCTCGTAGTACTGCGTCTGTGAGTCGAGCGGACGGGCCGCAGTTGTCCCTCTGCGAGCCTGGGTGCGAACTGTTCATAAGTCACACTACATAAGCATTGAAAAGCCATTTTGTGATTCAGTCCGTCAGCTGGCATCTGTCCGAGGCATTTCTGAAAACATACCGGAGTTCTTTCTGTGAGAGATACCCCTTTCACGCTGCCTCTCCCCACATCAGCAGGTAACGCACCCTCTTCCCACATTACCAACATACCCCCAACAACCTTCTTGGGCCCGGAATTGTCCCTGTGTGGTTGGACAAACAAGAATCTTAGTCATGTATAGATTTACATATAAAACATTTTATTTAAGCAAAACAACAACAAATAAAACTGAAGGGAGTCTGGTGCTGTGGTCGCTGCCACGAAGTTGGGGTCACTGCCATTTAGGACTCAAGACACAGTTCCACATATGGGATCGGCTGGTATTGAACAGGGTTAGTGGCACCACGTGTCGCCGGCCTTGCATATGGAAATATGCCTCACTGATCGAAGGGAGTCTGGTGCTGTGGTCGCTGCCACGGACTTGGGGTCACTGCCATTCAGGACTCAGGACACAGTTCCACATGTGGGATCGGCTTGTGTTGAACAGGGTTAGTGGCACCACGTGTCGCCGGCTTGTGTTGAACAGGGTTAGTGGCACCACGTGTCATGGCTTGTGTTGAACAGGGTTAGTGGCACCACGTGTCCAAAATTCGAATTGTGAGCTCTGCTGCCCACAGTGTAGACTGCTAATGAGTGTTCATTTGCACTTGAAGATGAATTTGGTGATTGTACTAAAGCTATAACTGATATAAAAAAGTTCTTGAAGCAAGGATACTAAAAGCATATTATGTAGGTTTTAGGCCTGTGATAGTTACTTGCCTACTGGACTCTGTAATTAATGAATGAAGACTTAATTTTAATTGTGAGCCTTGATGACCGCAGTGTAGGCCAGAGGTAGGGGTCAGCAAGGGCCCATAGGCACGTGGCGTTGAGTTGAGGTGCACAGTTAGTGGCACCAAAAGCATTGAGAATGTATGAGCCTGTGATGCTGTTTGGTGTGGACGGGCCGTACTGGGAGCAATGTCTCTTGCCTACTGGACTGCGTCATCTGCAATCGCGACTCTATCTGAATTGTGAGCCCTGCTGACCGCAGTGTAGGCCAGAGGTAGCGGTGAGCAAGGGCCCACAGCCACGTGCATAGGTTGGTGGCCCCACTGGCCTGCGTAGTTCAGGTTCAGTGGCACCACGTGTCGCCGGCCTTCCATATGCAAATACGCCTCACTAATCGAAGGGAGTCTGGTGCTGTGGTCGCTGCCACGAAGTTGGGGTCACTGCCATTCAGGAGTCAGGACACAGTTCCACGTGTGGGATCAGCTTGTGTTGAACAGGGTTAGTGGCACCACGTGTCGCCGGCCTTGCATATGGAAATATGCCTCACTGATCGAAGGGAGTCTGGTGCTGTGGTCGCTGCCACGGACTTGGGGTCACTGCCATTCAGGACTCAGGACACAGTTCCACATATGGGATCGGCTTGTGTTGAACAGGGTTAGTGGCAACACGTGTCGCCGGCTTGTGTTGAACAGGGTTAGTGGCACCACGTGTCGCGGCTTGTGTTGAACAGGGTTAGTGGCACCATGTGTCCAAAATTCGAATTGCGAGCTCTGCTGCCCACAGTGTAGACTGCTAATGAGTGTTCGTTTGCACTTGAAGATGAATTTGGTGATTGTACTAAAGCTATAACTGATATAAAAAAGTTCTTGAAGCAAGGATACTAAAAGGATATTATGTAGGTTTTAGGCCTGTGATAGTTACTTGCCTACTGGACTCTGTAATTAATGAATCAAGACTTAATTTTTATTGTGAGCCCTGATGACCGCAGTGTAGGCCAGAGGTAGCGGTCAGCAAGGGCCCATAGCCACGTGGCGTTGAGTTGAGGTGCACAGTTAGTGGCACCAAAAGCATTGAGAATGTATGAGCCTGTGATGCTGCTTGGTGCGGACGGGCCGCACTCGGAGCAATGTCTCTTGCCTACTGGACTGCGTCATCTGCAATCGCGACTGTATCTGAATTGTGAGCCCTGCTGACCGCAGTGTAGGCCAGAGGTAGCGGTGAGCAAGGGCCCACAGCCACGTGCATAGGTTGGTGGCCCCACCGGCCTGCGTAGTTCAGGTTCAGTGGCACCACGTGTCGCCGGCCTTCCATATGCAAATACGCCTCACTAATCGAAGGGAGTCTGGTGCTGTGGTCGCTGCCACGAAGTTGGGGTCACTGCCATTCAGGAGTCAGGACACAGTTCCACATGTGGGATCGGCTTGTGTTGAACAGGGTTAGTGGCACCACGTGTCGCCAGCCTTGCATATGGAAATATGCCTCACTGATCGGAGGGAGTCTGGTGCTGTGGTCGCTGCCACGGACTTGGGGTCACTGCCATTCAGGACTCAGGACACAGTTCCACATGTGGGATCGGCTTGTGTTGAACAGGGTTAGTGGCACCACGTGTTGCCGGCTTGTGTTGAACAGGGTTAGTGGCACCAGGTGTCGCGGCTTGTGTTGAACAGGGTTAGTGGCACCACGTGTCGCCAGCTTGTGTTGAACAGGGTTAGTGGCACCACGTGTCGCCGGTCTTCCACAGTGTAGGCCGGAGGCAGCGGTCAGCAAAGTCCCACAGCCACGTGACGTTGACTTGAGCTGCACAGATTGGGAGCATACAGTCTTCTTAACCGATTATACTCTCTTACACAATTTGCATCGGCACTAATCTTGAATTGTTAGCCCTGCTAACCGCATTGTAGGCCGGAGGCAGCGGTCATCAAGGGCCCACAGCCACGTGGCGTTGACTTGAGCTGCACAGAGTTAGTGGTACTTGAAGCACTTAGCGTGTGCGCAGTCAGCGATGATGCGTGGTCCGGGCTGGCCGCACTGGTAGCAATGTCTGTTGCCTACTGGACTGCGTCATCTGCAATCGCAAGTCACTCTGAATTGTGAGCCCTACTCACCGCAGTGGAGGCAGGAGGCAGCGGTGAGGAAGGGCCCACAGCCATGTGTTGTTGACTTGAGCAATGTCTCTTGCCTACTGGACTGCGTCATCTGCAATTGCGACTCGATCTGAATTGTGAGCTTTGCTGTCCGCAGTGTATATCGAAGGCAGTAGTTTGTACAGACATAAGTCCGCGGTGCTGTGCCGCTGGGGGCCTGTGTGGCGGAAGCCAGCGATCGGCTGAGGAGGCTGGCGGTCACGTCGGCAGCCTCGTGGCAAGGTGAGGGGCGCCACCCTGGCAGACACTTTGGCCTTCCCACAAGTGAACCACACCCAGAGCTCCGGCCTATTTATTCACACTCCTACAATGAAGTGGCGTACGTCGGACCAGCCCACTCCGGTTACGCTTATGCTTACAGGGGGAGACGACACAGCTACATGACTGAGATCTTCCCTAGTGTTTGACGTAACATGGTTGGGTCCACTGTCCACAACACTACAAGCACCAGTAGTATTTGTGCACATGGAGAGGTGTGTGTTCTGCACACTGAGATGTGTCCAGCACATCACCGCTACACTTTGCATTGTGTGCATTGTTAAACATGGGTAAATTGCTTCCTTCACATATAGTTTGTTCACACCTGTCCCAATATTCAGCTATTGTGTGGCTGAGGGGCCATACCGTTTTCGGAAAGTTCGCTGTCTTGTTCTGCACTGCCTCGGTGGTAGAGGGAGGGGGGGATCCTGGGGGTGGTGGTGGGTGTTGTGTCGTTCTTGGGTGTCGGAGCTGCTTGATCAGTAGGTCTATGACATGTGTTGGTCTTCAGATGTGGCTCTGGGCTGGGCTCCCTTTCATACTGTATGTAGTTGTTTAATATTTAAAAAACAAGAAGACATTATATAGTTTAAATAACAAATAAAAAAAATTACAGTAGGGAGAGGGGTGGTACGGGGGGGAGGTCCTGAGGGTTTTGGCAGTGGGTGTTGTGTCCTTCTTGGGTGTCGGAAGAAACTATAGGTTAAATGAACATTATAATTAGAAGTTAGCATTAAAAAAAACATTGACATTCACTGAAAAAACCATAGGTTTCAGGGACGTTATAGATAGAAATTTGTATTTAAAAAACCTTTGAAATTCACTGAAAAAACCATAGGTTTCAGACAAGTTATAGTTAGAAATTGGCATTTAAAAAAACCTTTGAAATTCACTGAAAAAACCATAGGTTTCAGGCACGTTATAGTTAGAAATTAGCATTTAAAAAACCTTAGAAATTCACTGAAAAAACCATAGGTTTCAGGGACGTTATAGTTAGTTGGACATTTCACTCATACAAAACCATAGAAATTCCACCGTTATAGTTAGTTTAGCTAACTATAACTCGCGCCCCCACAATGCACTGCTGATGACGTCACATATTACATCATTCATGACATGGTCAGTGACATCACTGATGACATCTCAAATGACATCACTGATGACATCACTGATGACATCATCCATGTGACAATCTGATGCACCTCCTCACACACTAATATAACCTTTCATACACTCACTGTAAAATACAGACTACCATTTTCGATACCATTGACACACTAATACCAGTTACTACATACCCACTCAGTGATTCCTAGGTCTACACACACATCTACCCATTCACCCATACAATCACTCATACTGCACATTTCCCCGGTCCACCGCCGATCCTTCGGTTTGAGTGGAGGGAACCTTACGTGCAACAGGAAGTGTCTACTACTTCCGGTCAGACCCAGCAAGTCAGCTGACCAGCAGCTGATCTTCCCCTTTCATAATCCAGATGCCACTCGCTTCGCGCAGCGGGCTCGCCACCGGCGCGCCAAAGGCAAGCCCGTCTGCACCCGTCCGCGCCTGGACCGTGCCCAGGGCCATACCCCCTGGCCCATTTAAACCAATCCTGCAAAATAATATACTAACTTACACCAGCAGCCAACTAAAAGATATAGCAGGCACATTCAAGAACTCACAAACCTGCCCCTGCTTCAATGCAGAAACTTTATCCACCCAACTCACCGTCCACTGTCCGAAATGCCTTTTTACACTTAACATCAGTGAAAAGCCTTTATCTACCAGTATCCACCCTCCATCCACCAAACACGAAACAACTCACTCAGCCATCATAAATGCGCGTTCCCTCCCCAAACATAAGTATGAAATACTTACTTTTTTAGAAAATAATAAACTTGACCTCCTATTTATAACAGAAACCTGGGGTGATCCTTCCTCCGGACCTGACTTCGCTACTGTAACCCCTGACGAATTCTGCGTCCGTAGACTAGACAGAACCAAAAAAAAAAGGTGGTGGATTGGCACTCATTCACTGAAACAAATACTCAGTTAGGACAGAAATAATCCCCACTAAGAGCTGCGAAGCCTTTATTTTCACAATATCCCTTACTCATTCACACTCCTTTAAAGGCATCCTATTGTATCGCCCACCTGGACCACGAGCCGAATTTCTTTCAGCACTAGACCTCCTAGCAGAACCATCAGCAGGAGAAGCTAATTTTACCATTTTAGGTGACTTCAATTTCCACCTTGAAGCCCACAACGATCACGACACTTCAGCCCTATTATCAGAACTCGAATCAATAGGACTCCCCCAACTAGTAACAATGCCCACCCACTCGGCCGGACACACACTCGATGGACTGTTCACCAATAATAAACAAATCTCCCTAACGAACATCCTCCCCTTATCCTGGACCGACCACTCTGCGGTCCTCTTTAACATCGATACTGAAAACAACACCCCCAATCAAGCCAATCTCCTCCTCCCCAAACAGTTCAAAGCCTGGGGCAGCATCTCCCCTGAAGTCCTAAAATCACACCTGCTGTCTACCCAGCAAGACCTACCGGACGACCCCGAACTGGCAGCCATGCATTACACCCAATGGCTCCATACCGCCTTTGACACCTTGGTACCACCAAAAAACACATCTAAAAACAGAAAGATCCCATCCGCACCCTGGTTCTCCGAGGCACTAAGACTAGAAAAACAAAAATGTAGAAACTTAGAACGACACAGGCGCCGAGACTATGACATCACAATGAAAACACGCTACAAGGAAGCAATGGCCAAATACAAACATCTTCTAATCACAGAAAAAAGTAAATACTACCTTAACCAAATCGAAACAGCACAAGACTCTGTGAAACAGCTATTCCAGGTCATTACTAAGCTTTCAGGACCAGAGACTAACCCGCCCACAACCCCCACGCAAGTCTTCTGTGATTCTCTTGCCACTTTTTTTCAAGAAAAAGTCACCCACATCTACACCAACTTCTCAATCCACTCCCCGATTAATAATCAGACCATCGCATCCAACGTAGAAAAATACTCCACTAGTTCCCCAGAATTACGTCCCACTAACAATAACCCCTCCCCCACTCTCTCCGAATTCAGCCAGGTCACCACAAAGTACATTATTGATCTCTTATCCACCATCAAATCTGGATCCCCCAATGATCCATGCCCTCCCACCACACTAAAACTTACACCGGATATCATAGGCGCCAAACTGGCCAATATTTGCAACTCAATGTTCACGACAGAACATACCCTTCCATCTGGAAAAAAACTATCATCAAACCACTGCTAAAGAAACACAACCTTAATCCAACAGATACCAAGAACTATAGACCAATCGCTTGCCTCCCTTTCCCCGCCAAAGTCTTCGAGAAAGTGATGAACACTTAGCTGGCCACCTATATTGACACCAACAACCTCCTAGATGACACCCAATTTGGCTTTAGGAAAGGCCATGGTACCGAGACTGCCCTCATCAAGACATCCGACGAAATCAGGATGACACTTGATCAGGGAGGTGCCGCGGTCCTGGTGCTGCTGGACCTTTCAGCAGCATTTGACACGGTCGATCACTCAACCCTGATCGACCGTGTCTCAGCCATAGGTATTAAAGACAAAGCCAAGGCCCTCCTGACATCCTTTCTGTCCAACCGCACCCAACTTGTAAAGCTCGGCAACTTCAACTCCCCTCTCTTTTTACTGCCATGCGGGGTCCCACAAGGATCCTCGCTAAGTTCGACCCTGTTCAATATATACGTGTCGGACTTGGCCAGGATCATTAAATCCCACAGCCTCCGACTAACTTCCTATGCCGACGATACACAGATCGTGCTAGAGATCCACAACAATGGTCGGACACTCTCAGCTAATTTCCAAGAGGGAATGCTTGCTATAAGCACCTGGATGGCAAACAATTGTCTCAAACTAAACTCCGAAAAGACTGAGGTGATGATCTTTGGCAATCTCTCCCTCTGCTGGTCTCCTTCCTGGTGGCCGTCAGAGTTAGGCCCACCTCCGTCCCCTGTCACAAAAGTTAGAAATTTGGGGGTCATGTTTGATGACAAACTATCTTTTATTCATCACGCCAACTCCGTCGTCTCCTCATCCTTTTTCACCATCAGGATGATAAAAAAAATCTTACCTTACCTCCCACCCAATGCGGGCAGGACTCTCATCAGCACACTCGTTATGTCTAAGCTAGACTACTGCAATGGTCTACTTATTAACGCCCAGGAAAGAGTCCTACATAGACTGCAGATGGTGCAAAAAGCAGCGGCTAGAATTCTCTCAGGCACCCCTAAGTTCAAATCAATATCTAAGGTGCTAAGACAGCTACACTGGCTGCCCATCAGGAGCAGAACAAGGTTCAAGGCCCTCTGCATTGCCCACAAGGCAATCCACAACACAGGACCCGAGTTCCTTAAAAGATCTCTATGCTGCTACAAGCCGACAAGATCCTTACGCTCCTCAGCAGCACACTTGCTGACTGTTCCCAGAACCAAAAAGGCCTCCTGGGGCGACAGAAGATTCACTGTCGCCACCGCCAAACTTTGGAACACACTCCCCCTTCACATTAAAACCATCCCCACTCTTTTCTCCTTCCGTAAACACTTAAAAACCTGGCTATTCAATCAATAAATCACCTTCCTCAGTCTTTCTCTAATCAGCTGTCCACAGCGCCGAGACACCTAAGGGTATTTGTGCGCTTAACAAATTTCATAAATAAATAAAATAAATACATGCAGTCACTGATCAATAGAACACTATCAAATGCACTCATACACCTATATAGACATTGACACACCAGCACTCATCCTAGTCAGTTATGTACTCATCCTAGTCACTCATGCAAAGAATCAATCACAGTTCCATTTACTCACCTACACAGTTATACACACACCACCTCATTTATTCATACAGATAGTAACGCATACTTAGGGGCCGATTCTGATGCGGGTTGGAAAAGCTTCCCGACCGAATCGGTTGGGAAATGGTGTCCGACCCACTCGGATCGGGAAAGTCCGACCGGCGGAGTAGGATGCATCCGGATGCTTCCAGATACGATTTGGTTGAACTCCCATTGACTTCAATGGGAACATTTGTTCCTAACCGCATCAGAATTGGGCCCTCGGTCGGGAAGACACGTTCCCGATCCGATTTGGAAGGAGCAAATGCCGTTAGGAGGCCTTCCTAACCGCATCAGAATCAGGCCCTCGGTCGGGAAGCTTTTCCAACCCGCATCAGAATCGGGCCCTTAGTCTCTTATATAATCACTAATACAAGTATACACTCATACATACAGCCACTCTCAAAATCACTGACTCTCACGTATAGTCATTTCTAAACACCAACTCTCACATACACTGCCCTTTATATATGTACTTAGCTGGACATGTGCACTGAGACATTGATTCACTCACCAAGACGCCCATACACACACTTACCCACCCATACAATTGTTTCCACATGCACTCTTAAACTCATACACCCTGTCAATCAACCACTCACACATCTATGCACAGAGTCAAACACCCCCCACCCAACCACACACACACTCAGTCTCCTATACAAATACGCAGGCAACTAATCAATAACCCATATAGACATTCATGTAGCTACTGACCAACCGATGCAGCAGCTGCCACACAACAGACAGAGTGATACAGACATTCACACACTTTAGACCCTAACCCATGTATTCAGTAAGATACATTTAATCATTCACTTAAACACTCAGTCACACACCTACTAAATCCTCCATCCAGACACTTATACATCCATTCATTCTTCAATACAGCTTGGTATATATATATAATACATATTTAAATTTTAAAGAAAACAACATTCACTGGATGATGTCATCAGTGATGTCATTTGAGATGTCATCAGTGATGTCATCACTGATGTCACTGACCATGTCATGAATGATGTAATATGTGACGTCATCAGCAGTGCATTGCGGGCGCGAGTTATAGTTAGCTGAACTAACTATAACGGTGGAATTTCTATGGTTTTGTATGAGTGAAATGTCCAACTAACTATAACGTCCCTGAAACCTATGGTTTTTTCAGTGAATATATATATATATATATATATATATATATATATATATATAATATATATATATATATATATATCCATCTACAGAAGAAATTACCAGCACTCACGGGGGGTTAAATCCTCCTTAGGATTTATTTGGCACACAGTACAACAAACGCGTTTCAGCGGCTCGCCTTCCTCACGCGTTTGTTGTACTGTGTGTGCCAAATAAATCCTAAGGAGGATTTAACCCCCCGTGAGTGCTGGTAATTTCTTCTGTGGATGGATGCAATTTGCGAGACTGCCCTCGCCTCCGTGCACCCGCTTATGAGTGCGAGAACATTGGCAGACTTTGGAGCTATTATATATATATATATATATATATATATATATATATTATATTCACTGGAATAAACAAGGGTTAAAGTAAGGTTATAGTTAGGCGAAAATGTCGGTTAAAAAATCCTAGGGTGCAGTGGGAGCCAGCATTGCAGGCAGGAGCAATCTGAGTTTCCCTGCCCGCAAGAGTACGGGCAGGGAATCTATGTTTATCTATGGTCAGACCACCACATCATTCTATTTCACATCAACCAAAAGACCCATTGCCTACCTCGTACACAGGAATCCCCCCACTGGGCAAGAAATCTAAGAGAGATTCCCCTTGCCGACCTGGAAGAAAGGGCAAGTTCACTCCTTCCCACCACCACATGCGACCTTTCTACAACAGAACTTACTTCACACTACAATGCAACAATGACTTCCATACTTGACCAATTAGCTCCCTTGAAACAAAAAAGAGTCAGGAACATTCCATCGAGATCTTGGTTCAACACAGACCTAAACTCGGAAAGAAGAAAACTAAGAGCTGCAGAAAGACTCTGGAGGAACAACCCGTCCACAATCCACCTTGATCAACTCAAAACTGAACGCAGGAAATATAAAAAGCACATCAAAAATGAAAAAACTTCCTTCTTCTGTGGTGCACTAAACAATGCCAAAAATCTTCCCAAAGAACTCTTTATTCTCATTAGACAACAAACATCCAAGCCCCCCTCAACCTCAGTGCAGGCTTCCAAAGGCCTATGTGATAACTTTGCCAATTTCTTTAACGATAAAATCACCAAGATTGAGCTCTCCCTGGACGACCACCTCCGTCCACCCAACGAAAGCCCGCCCCCCAGCAAAGAAGACAACAACCCACACAGGTACCCCCATAGCAACTGGAAGTCATTCAATCCCATCTCCGAAGCAGAAATCATTGAAATGATTATCAGATCCAATCCATCGTCACACATTGCGGACCCTATCCCTGCCCAACTGGCTAAAAAGCTCAAACTCACCCTAGCTCCTCTCTGGACCAAGATTATAAACAGCTCCCTAAGAACTGGAATCATGCCAGACTGTCTCAAAATCGGCCAAGTCACGCCATTACTAAAAAAAACGGGCTCTGACCCAAACGACCTCAATAACTTCAGGCCCGTCTCCAATCTCCCATTCTTAGCCAAAATCCTAGAAAGGTGTGTTCTCCTTCAACTTACCCAACACATGGACAGCAACACCCTTCTAGACCCTCACCAATCGGGTTTCAGAAAAGGTTGCAGCACAGAGTCAGCAATCCTGAATGTCATAGATGATGTCCACAAATCACTCGATAAGTACTGATGCTGTCTACTCATACTCCTGAACCTATCGGCAGCCTTCGACACGTTAGACCACAAATTGCTCATTATTGTACTCCGAGAGAGGGTTGGAGCGAAAGAGGTGGTCTTACAGTGGTTTACCTCCTTTCTGCAGAACCGCTCCCAAAGAATAAAAATTAAAAACTTCACGTCTGACCTACTCCCCATAAGCAGGGGCGGCCCCCAAGGATCAATTCTCTCCCCATCCCTGTTCAACATCTACATGGAGCCCCTCACCACCATACTCAAAAAAGCCAACATCCCCTTCCACCTCTATGCAGACGATACCCAGATCTACCTAGAAACTTCCTCCATTGGTGACATTCAGAGACTAAACGACACGATAAGAGAAGTCCAACACTGGCTATCCCTCAACCACCTGAACTCAACCAAGATAAGACGGAAATCCTTCTCATAGCCAACAAAGAGCAGACCCCCCCAAATCACAGAATGGCTAATAACCATTGATGCTCTCAACTGCAATCTCATCCCGGCCGACTCCGTAAAATCACTGGGAATCACTCTGGACCCAAACTTAGACATGGTCAAACATATCAAGAACACTGTAAAGAGCGCTTTCCTCAACCTAAAACTACTCAACAAAATAAAACCCTTCATCCCTCCCAACGACCTTAAACAGGCTACACAATCCCTGGTTCTGCCAGATTGGATTACGGGAACGCAACCCTCACAGGCACGGCAAAATCTCACTTAGCTCACCTCAGATCAACTCTAAATGCAGCAGCCAGGATGGTCACTGGAGTAAAGAAATACAAACACATCTCTCCCGCTCTCAGAGAGCTAAAATGGCTCCCAATCGAAATGCGTGCCAACTTCAGAACTGCTTGTCTCACACACAAAGCTCTGCACACTGGCAAACCTGCCTACCTGGCCTCCAAACTCAACAAGGCTGGTCAGACAAGGAATCTCAGGAGCACTAACACTCTACTTCTCATCCCTCCGAAAACTCGCAAACAAAAAAACCTTATCACGCTCCTTCTCTGGAAATGCGCCCAAAATTTGGAACACCATCCCAGTCCATATTAGGACTAACACCTCCTTCATAAAATTCAAAAGCCAGCTCAAAGAACTCTTCCTCAACTGAACTCTTCCGAAGGGATAGCTGCCCCCAACGTAGAATCTTGCCCAGTGGAGTATATAATCACTTTGATAAGAAGACTTTTACATCACCTACTCTTGACTCGCTCCTTTGTCCCCCCTCCCTGAACAGGAATCGTCAATAATCAATGTGTTGACTATTGTTTTACCTTGTATTCGATTGCTACATGACAAATGTTGTAAAGTGCTCCGATACCTTCGGGTCTGGCCAGCACTATATAAAACTCTTAAATAAATAACTAAATAATAAATAAATGTTTGCTCTAATCGTTCAGGAACATTTTTAAAGCTCCCTCTGGGTGGGATGCCCTCCTTGCCCATGCTCCTGGCGGCAGGGAAACTACTGTGCCCCGGGTAGGCTTCTTGGAACAGTTAGTGAGCTGGCCCCAGGGGCTGGGGTCCCTGGGACATATTCAGACTTGGGGAGAGGAGCCACGTGCCCCCTCCCCATTTCAATTGTATTTGGCCCTGGGGAGTGGGTCACCGGGCCAGTTTCAGGCTTGGAGAGGGGGCCACATGTCTTTCTACCCTTTCTTTTAATGATAGCCCTGGGGGATGGAATCCCTGGGCCTTTTTTAGGTTCAGGGAGGGGGGCCACATGCACCACTAACCTCTCTAATTATTTCGCCCCAGGGGATGGGGTCCCCAAGGCCTCCCAGAGGCTTGGGGAGGGGGACCACACACCCCCAGCTCCTAAATTATTTATTGAGCTGCCCTGACTGGGCCCTGGCTCGCCCTGGGGTTTCATTTTTGTAGCACTGGAGTCCAGCATGTTTTGTTTGAAATTTTGCTCTAGCTTTAATTGGCCCTGGAGATCCCATTCCCTGGGGCCATACTTTCATTATATGCAAGGGAGTGTGGACTCCCTCCTTATGCCTTAAGAGGCCTTGGGGACTCCATCCCCAGGGCCAAACACATTAGTATTAGGGGAGGGGGTTTGTGGCCCCCTCCCAGAGCTTTAATAGGCTCCAGGGACCCCATCCCCAGGGGCCAAATTGTATCTATAAAGTGAGGGGAGCATGCAGCCTGCCTTGCTGAGCCTGAATAGGCCCTGGAGACCCCATCCCCGGGGCCAAATTCTGTTTATAAGCAGAATGGGGCGTTCCCCCCTTCCCCAAGCTTTGATTAAGGTCGAATTTCATTAATAAGGGGAGGGGTTGCGGGCCCTCTTCTCTGAGTCTTAATAGGCCCTGGGAACCCTATCCCATAGGGCTGAATTCTATTTATAAGGGGGGCACGTGCCCCACCTCCCCAAGCCTTAATAGGCCCCAGGGACACCATCCCCTGGGGCTGAATTGCATAATAAAGGGAAGGAGGCAGCAGGACCTCCCTCCCGAAGCAATAATAGGCCCCAAGGACTCCATCCCCCGAGGGAGAATGCCACAATAAAGGGGGAGGGGCACATGGCCCCCCTCCCTGAACCTTTTGTGGCCATGGGGACCCCATCCCCCAGGGCCTGTCCTAATTGTAGGTGGGTGCCCCAGAGCCCACCTGGGTCACCCACCAACCAGCCGGCTCCCCACATACTCCGTTAACCAGCATTGCTCCCGCCTGTAGGGAGAAGCCATTTCTGCCTGCTCCCGCTGGGCAGTAGCAATCCGTGTTTTCCTGTCTCCAGAAGCACAGGCAGGGGAACATATGTGTGCTCCCACCTAGTGGGAGCATTTTTAAAGCTCCCGCTGAGTGGGAGCAGACAGGCCTTCCCTGCCAGCGGTCCTGCAGGTAGGGAAGGCATGTTTGCTCCCACTCCTTGGGAGATTTAAAAATGCTCCCACCAGGCAGGAGCAAACATATGTCCTCCTGCCCACACTGATGCAGGCAGGGAAACTACTGTGTCCCAGGGGTGGGTTCCCTGGGACACAGTCTGTGAGCCGGCCCCAGCAATGGGGTTAACGGGGCCTTAACATGCTCAGGGAGGGGGGCCATGTGGTCCCCCTCACTTTAAGGTTCATTTTGGCCCCGGGGGATGGGGTTCCTGAGGCCTTTTAAGGCTCAGGGAGGGGAAGTTGAGTATCCCCTCTTCTTTTCTGCAGCAGTCAGCCCTAGGGGATGGGGTCCCTAGGGCTTTTTAAGGCTCAGGGAGGGGGGCACGCATCCCCCCTCCCTAAGCAAAGGCTTGGGGATGTGACCCCCCCACAGGAAAGGCATAAATTGCTGGTTCCCACTCCATTCGCTGCAACAGTAGGGAAAGTATTGAATTGTGGAGGAGTAAAATGTACTATTCCCACTCCAGTCGGTGCAACAGTAGGGAAAAGGTTGGACTCAGGAGGGGGTAATAATTTACTATTCCCACTCCAGTCTGTGCAACAGTAGGGAAAGGGTTGGACTCAGGAGGGGTAAAATTTACTATTCCCACTCCAATCTGTGCAACAGTAGAGAAAGCATTGAATTCAGCAGGGGTAAAATTTACTATTGCAAACACAAGGAGATGATGGACAGACTGCTGAACCTTTTCAGACACTCACCCACAGTCACAGATCTGGGTTGAATCCATCATTGTTCTTTAGTTCACTTCGCCACCTCAGTTCAGACCCAGCCATATGCAAATCAGTCTTGACTCTGTTCCTCATGGGAACAGTCCAGCCCGAACTTCCAAGCCAGGTCTTCCCTGGACCGGAAACAAGCATCCAGGGACCGGTTTCGGGGTAACACCCCTCTTCAGCCAGGCTAGCTTGAATCCAGTGGCATAGTGAGCAAGTGACCCAAGTCTAGGCATACCCTGCCAACTTAGGGTGAACAAAGCAAACACAAGGAGCTGATGGACGGAGTGCTGAAACTTTTCAGACACTTACCCCCAGTCACAGATCTGGGTTGAATCCATCATCGTTCTTTAGCTCACTTCGCCACCCCAGTTCAGACCCAGTAATATGCAAATCAGTCTTGACCCTGTTCCTCATGGGAACAGTCCAGCCTGAACTGCCAAGCCAGGTCTTCCCTAGACCGGAAACAAGCATCCTGGGACCAGTCTCGTGGTAACACCCCTCATCAGCCAGGCTAGCTTGAATCCAGTGGCAAAGTGAGCAAGGGACCCACGTCTGGGCATACCCTGCCAACTTAGGGTGAACAAAGCAAATCTGTGACTGGGGGTGAGTGTCTGAAAAGTTTCAATGCTCTGTCCATCATCTCCTTGTGTTTGCTTTGTTTGCCCTACGTTGGCAGGGAGCCCAGCCTCTGCTAACTAGTGACTTTTCATGTCTCTGTCTTGGTAATTCCGGGAGAAATTAGTGCGGCGGCAACTGAGTGTACAATAGTTTATCACACTGTCAATAATAGTCCATGAGGCTGGAGGCTGCATGTCAGCGCTATCTATTATGGAACTGCAGTTGACATTCTGTCCTACATTAACGGTGCCATTTCCTCTGAAACATAAAGAAACAGACGTTAATCTCTTGACTGTCTGACGAGTCACTGTACCATCCATCCAAGTGTATCACACAACATTATCATCCCATATAGGCGCACACTTTTTTTTACTGCATCCTGACTAATCCTAAGGGATAATTTTGTGTAAGGACAGCCGTCCTCACTTGGCCATTGCAATGACAAAAGAGATAAAACTCCTTAGTGTAGTCAGGAGTCTCCAAAACTGGGGCAGTCGTTATCTATCTTTTCAATTTTTGAAATGTCTCCCTCATTTCTGGTGTCCATGTTATCTTATCATTTCTGTCTTTTGCCTGTTTAATAGAAGTCAGCAAGGGTGCTCATAAAGTGCTGAAATCAAAGACCTATTGTCTCACATAATTACAGAGGCCAAGAAACTTCTGCATTCCCTTAACAGTTTCTGGCTCAGTCATTTGACATGTAAATGCTGTTCTCTCAGGAGGTACTCATCGACCAGAAGCTGACAAAAACTGTTCTAGGTAATAGACCCCCTCCTGACAATACTGAACTTTGTCTTTCTCTACTTTGTATCCTCTACCTGTGTGAGAGTAACCAGAAGAGATACAGTATCTTTCCTGCACTGTTGTTCAGTAGGACTGCAAAATTAATATATCATTGACATATTGCAACAACGTACTGTCACACTGAAAGTTTGGCAGTTCATTTTTCACCACTCTTTTGAAAATGATAGGGGACTCACAATACCCTTGAGGCAAACGAGAATACAAATACTGAGTCCCACGATAGGAGAGCGCTGTCAAATAATGACTGTCTAGATGGAGAGGGATGCTAATGAAAACATTCTTGAGATCTATGACAGAGAAATCATTTGCATCCTGGGGAATATTTGTCAAAATAATGGAAGGGTCGGGACCAATTGGGAATTCTGGCACCACTACATCATTCAGGGGACTCAGGTCTTGAACCTTGCGCCAAGTATTACCCTTGGATTTCCTAACCAGGTAAATAGGGGAATTACAAGGAGATACTCCAGGGTATATTACTCCTTGCTCTAGCAACGCTTCTATAGTAGGGGCGATGGTCTCATCTGCTTCTTTGGAAAGAGGATACTGTCTCACCCTAGGTAAAATAGCACATTCCTTCAGTGTAATTCTAAATGGAGTAGCAGTATGAATAAGGCCTAAATCATGGGGACCCTTAGTCCACAAAGTGTCTGGTACTTGGGAAAGATCTGCATCCCTAACAGAATTAAAGTCTCTACCTTATGTGGGTGTCTTTACTTCCAATACTGTTCTCAACGGTATGTCATCCTGAAAGACTATAACTGTTTTTTTAGAATTATCATCAAACAGTTGATCATCCAGTATTTTTTTAACCATTTTACCTGGCTCAATGAACATAATGCATACCCATAAAACATGGCTATGATCACAGGCTATCAGAGTGTGGTAGGGCGGTGTTATCTGTAAGTCCTCCATTTGCAGTATCAACTCATTCTCAGATATCCAAGAATCTTGCCCTTGTTGCCAGAAAAGGAACTATTTCAGTAATTGGACCTCCCTCCCTAGTAACGCTGGTGCTTCTGCTATTATTGTATATACTACTGTGGTAAATGTTTCTATATCAGTGGACCGAGCTCTGATTTGGTCTCCAGTAGAAGAATCTACTGTTACAGCCATGATTCTGTAAGGAGGAACTACAGGGCTAGAACAAATCATAGTAACATCAGGCTCAAAATGAATAGTCATGTTAACTTAGCCATAAGATCTCTCCCCAATAGATTAGCTGGGACAGCCGGAGAGAATAATAAACAGCCATCAATGTACCTCCCTCCTACTTCCCTATCCACTGGTTTAGTAAACAGAACCCTCATCTCCACCCCAGAGAATTCTTGTGTGTCCATTGATCTATCAGAAATTAGACTGTCTCCCTCTCTAATACAAGATCGGGTTGCTCCTGTGTCTATGAGGAATGCATACCTGTTGTTATTGATAGCTACCTTCACAGTGGGTTCCTCATCTGGCCTGTGTGTCACTGACAATACTGGACACATTGAACTACTTTGTGGGCACCTTCATTGCATATATCCTCTCACATAATTTGTTTGGAAGGGATTTCCTCCTCTCACAATCACACCGCTCTCTGTCCACTTTGAGGTGGAGTTGCCATTGGGGGTGCTTGATAACTTTGTTGTGGCAACATTTGTTGCACTTGAGGTATTGCTGGTTGCTGAACATTTTGTGGTGGCGTATGAGGTACATATATTATTTGCAGGTTTGACTGTGGCTGCACTACTGTATTCCCTGAATGACTGTAACCTCCTGTCCTTCCACTTTGTCCGTCCCATCTCTTGGTCCTGCAGTCTTTAATGAAATGTCTATGTCTGTGACAATTATGACATGTTTGATCCATCTTCTGGGGACCTATCCTGTCCTTCCTATTCCTCCTCGTCCTCCTCTGCTACTTCCTTGTGCCCTCACACTATCCTGCTGTTGTGGGTACTGTTGTTGGACGGTCCCTGGGACTGATCCCACAGACATTGCAGTCATCTGAGTGGTAGCTGCTACTACAGCTCCTTCCATTGCTCCTTTCTTCGTCAAATTTTTCTGCACTAGCTTGGCTGCTGCTTTCTCTTTTATCTCCTGCTTGTTCATCTCTTTCTCCTGCTTCTTTTTACAAAAATGAATTATATGTGCCTGTATCTCTATCCAGGGCTTGTCTTCCAGTGGTACTATATTATCAAGATTATCCTGCACATCAGAGGGTAAACCCTTCTTCACTACATTATAAAACAACATGATAGTTCCCTTATTACTTCCCAATCCTGACCTGGTTCTTGAGTCTACTTTTCTTTCATCCTGCTGAGAAACTGAGCGGGGTCCTCATTCAGCTGCATTGATTGAGCCATGAGAGACCCAATGTATGGCCTATCAGGATACATGCTCCTCAGCTGATCCCAGATTACTGTCCGGACTAAGTTGAATGGAGAACCATCATACCTTGTCTCAGTGATGGTAACATTTCTCACTCCAGCCTTACGGAAAACAGTATCTGTCTCATCTCCTATAAGAGAGATAAGTAAACTCTTTATGTCCCCTACTTCCAGGGTAATGCCTGCAGTTTGCTTCTCAAAGGACCTAACCCATTTCCCTGCTCCCTCTATAAGCGACGGTAGCAACTTTTTAAGATTCTCCTTGTCCATTTGTGGTGAGGGAACATAATGAGGTGCCCCAGGTCCCTTACACATCAGGGTCAACTGGTATACGAGAGTAACAGAATGTTGGGGGTTGTGCTGTCTGGCATATTTTTGCAACACATGCAAACACTTCCGCATGTAGAGATAATCCCAGTCTGGATCTCCCTCACCATAAAGAATGCAATCCTCAGCATTTGTCACGTGGATCAAAGGACCCTTCTCTTGGCCATGGACTCATCTGTGGGACTAAACATTCAGTCCATCCAGCTAAATTATCCACATAGGGTACAACAATGTATCAACTATTTTCCCCTTTGGCGACTATCTCATTAGGGGTGAGATCAGTGCAGCGCATAACTGATTGACCACTCATCTGCTGTATCGGTCTATCGTGTAGTGTCAATTCTCCTATAGCTTCACAAGATCCCATCCTGGGATCTGGCTGGCCATGTGTTCCCTAAAATCGCAACTGTTCAAGCTCTGTTGCTCAGGAGACTCCTAGCTTTAGAGAACAGGTCCTGTTCTCCTTCTCTAGTGTTGGTGCGATTAGGCAATCCCATTGCTCCCTTTGTATGGTAAAGGTCAATAAAGGGCCTTTCTCGAGTAATCAAGTCATAAGAAGGGTGCCTAGCCTTTGGAGATCAAAATATTTCACTCATGTTGTCTACGCATCTATGTACTGACTCTACTCTATTTGCCATCCTCCTAAAACTTCCATGAATCTGTCCTGATAAATTATCACAGTAATCTTCTCTCCTTGCTTCCCTTGCATCTCTTCTATCCTCACTACGTGATAACCATTCCTGAACACTTTCTGGTTAAACTATTACATTCCCCTTCTCCTTCTAACAGAGTAGTGGTTCAGCACCCAAAAATATGTGGTGACGTATGATGAAGTGCATCTATCTTATGCATACGTTTCTATGTCAAATAAGACAACAATATTCATAACCATTGGCACTGAGTCACAACAAATGCATATGAAGAGGGTTTCTTCTTTCAATAAATCTTTATTCGTCTTTTTTTCTTCTAAAAACCACATCAGCGAACATCTGCCAAGGTGGTAAATTATCATCTGTCCTTCTAAAATCCTTATCTCTTTCTTGAGATATTGACCATTGTGCCATACTAACAGCCCAATCTACATAGACAATCCATCTAGCATCATCTACATCTCTCGGTTGTGGAGTAGACATCCTCTCCGTAACTGCCCTTCCTGTTATAGATCTCTTTCTGTAACAGATGCGATGTTGCTGATCGTCACTGTCTCCTGGACCCTGCTCTTCACCTCTAAACTCCTGGGGAGAGGCTGGATCTAAATGTATTATAAACTGTGATTCTAAGTGCCCTGAAAACTGAGAGACACCCACCCTTACTTGTTTCCTGGGAGTACTCATGTGTTTCGGTGTTGACATCTGTGAGGCAACATTAGGGGATCCCTTCAGGGTTTGTGAAAGAGTCTCAACCTCATGATTCTCAAATCCCACTGTGGCTTTCTGTGGCTGCGCCAGTGGATAAATACCAGGCACCTTGGGAGAAGTGCTTATAGGGTAATAGGGAGGTGGAGGAGCGGACGGGGTAGTAGATGTATCAGCATTTAAGGAGTCCTTAGACTTTTCACAGAAGACTCGCCATAAGGCTAAGGTGACTTCTCTCTTCTGTAATTTAATCCCTCCATATCTACCCTTAAGATGTGTAACAATGTGCTCTAACATTTTGTCATCAAATGTCCCTTCCTGTGGCCAGGATACGTATGTTTCTAAGTGGCTTTAAACTATTCCTACTTTACAGAACAAGGGTCCCACACATATAGGAGTGCAGAATTAAAATTGAGTTACCTCGCAGAGCTCCATTCAGCCGGCCGGCATCGTCCGCCCTTGCACGCTGGCACCTTGATCCCACGGCCGTCCGTGTCCCTCCCGCATCAGCATACGAGCGGGCGCACGGCTCTCATTCCCGATTCCGGGGCCACGTTGACTTCATCGCCAATTGCAGCCGGCATCGTCCGCCCTTGCACGCTGGCACCTTGATCCCACGGCGGTCCGTGTCCCTCCCGCATCAGCATACGAGCGGGCGCACGGCTCTCATTCCCGATTCCGGGGCTACGTTGACTTCATCACCAATTGCGGCCTGCCGTCCGGCACGCCCATTCACCCTGCAGTCTCCCGGCTGGGAGCTGCTACCCCCTCAAGACACCTCAACCTTTCCTACGATACTCCCGGATACCCTCTGACTCCTGCCTGCTCCTGGCGGAATCTACCGCCAGCATCTCGCCTCGGCCCCCCACATCGCGGCTCTTACTATTGCTGTTCATCTGGCAACTTCTCAGGCACCTGTTTTCATTTAATAGTCCTGATGAGATCCCGATACTCTCTGCGGGATTGAAACGTCGTCGACAAAAACATTCTCAACTCTATACCGCTATCTATATTTTCTGTGGAGTATGAGATGTTAACCCTTACTGTGACTTTTGTTTATTGATATTCAAGCATACTGTAAAGTCACGTTTTAAGTCACTTGCCTGGGGTAAGGAAATCGGCTGATTTCCCTCTGCCTTGCCACGGTTGCTCACCTTATTTTTCACGTGTTATCATTCCCTTGTTTTATAGACTTTCGCATTAAATCTCTATCTTTATATTAAAACACTTGTTAAATTCCAATTTTTATTATGAAATTGTGAAATTTTAATTCTGCACTCCTATATGTGTGGGACCCTTGTTCTGTAAAGTATAACTCCACCCTTGGTCCCCGCTGACTTCCAGGGTTTCCTTGTTCTTTTGCTATATTTAAACTATTCCTTGCAAAACTTTTCCAACCTTTGCTGATCACCTGGAAAGGTCTTTTGCATATCTTCTAAGGGAGTCTCCATAATCCCCAATATTCCTAGCAATTTTATAATCTAATCTTTTATCTATCTACTCAATATTTCTTCTTTTTTAATTTCTTACACTAGTCCTCACAAATACGAAATCAGTCAATTTGTCTTTTTAGTCATATACTAAACATTTTATGTCACAACAACATTATACAATGACATCAATATGTAGCCACATTTCTATTCACATGCACATACACGCATGCATAATGAGCATATTTTAAAAATATAAACACTTCAACTACTTCTAAATATTACTTACAATTGTTTGACTCTAAACTAAATCGGTAGCAACTGGTCACTTCTTTCCGCACTCAAGAGAGGATAACCCTCAAACCATGCGTCTCATAGACCATGGAATGCCTTCTGGACATCAGGCCCAGAACAGAAATTCGAGTGTTCAGATCGTACTTGGAGGTAAAGTTTAGCGACATCGGCCTTTCAGCCATCCCTCTATGTCAAAATATTGGAACACATATTGGACTCCCAACTTCGAATTACCCACATTGACCACTTCCAACTTTATATTGGGATAAACACTCTACCGACTACGCAGCGCCTTAACTTAATATTGTGTAACACTTGTGCACACTCTTGCATGTGATAACCTTATTTACATTATATCTACGTGTACCATTGCCAAAGAGACAAGCGATACAATATACAAAACAGGGAACAAAGTCTGCATTTTCCTCACCTTAAAGACGGCCATCTCCGGGTCCTACCCGCCCCGTGAATAGGCAGAACTTTAGGCAACACAGTGTCTGCTTACCTCATCAAAGATGTGCAATGATCTGTGCAGCGGGGGTAGGCGGTATTCTGGTGGCAGCTGTTGATTGAGGGCAAATGGGATTCTTATCTGGCTCACCAACTGTAGAGGGGAAACTGTAATAAAAAATATAAGACTCCTCCTGGTAAGGCAAAAGCAGATTTACTGTCGCAGCAGGGAGAGTAGCTATCTCCACACAGGTAACAGCTGTTCTCAAATGGCTGCTCGCAGGCTGACACTTAAATAGTCACAATGTGTTTTACAGAAAAGGTCAAATAATAGGTTACTCAATAATCGCATATTTGTTACAAAAAACATCACATCACCTGTGTCTTCAAATTCCTGACCTTTTCTCCTTAACAAATAAATTATTTACTTCTTTTGTATGCATGTGTGTGCATGTGTGTTTTATTGTTCTGTTCCCAAGACTTCTTACCAGTGTACTCTTGGCTAACTCTTCCTCTTGCGCTTATTCCTCAAGTCACGTTTTCAATCAATGAGAAAACAAAATACATGCTTCTTGTTCTGTGACAATGAATTCCTTTAGACTTGCAAACACAGGTTTTCCTTTAACTAAGACCTTGCTGATCATGCACTCTATTTCCTAGTGAACTCTTCACCTGTCTTGCATCATTGTGGAATTTAGGCCTTCGCTCCAATTTTACCGCATATAACTCTGTGACGCTCTTTACTGATGTTTGCGGTAGCGCAGCTTCTTCATCTTAAATTTCCTCTCTAACACTCCCTGGGGCAGAGTAGCGCAATGCAGCATTTTGCACTGCGTTGCATTACTCTAGTTTTATCAACCACGCAGGGCCACGCAAGGTGGCCTTGCGTGGCTTGATAAACCTGAATCAGTAGTTGCGTCATCCATGCGCCCCCTTCGGGGGAGCAAAGGCAAGGCAACTCTTTGATAAATCTGCCCCTAGATCTTTATTCAGGAAGCAGGATTTTTGTGATTTGGTGTAAATCAGTTGAGCATTTTTTGGGAAAGTATGGTTCAAAAGTTAGTCATATATTGACAGCTGGACTTGCAGGCTATATATCCTTCCTGGAAAGTTTTTGGGTGATCCATCAAGTGGGGGATGAAAAAAAGGGGGGCAGGTCCCAAAATGCTCTTTCACCATGAAATTTCATAGAGAATTTCAGGCAGTGCTTTAGTCATTAGTGGCTGAACATCATTACACCAAATTTGGCAGAAAGCTAGGGCCCATATTTACCATAGTGGTGCGTCGCACTTGCGCCACGCACTAGGAAAGGACAGGAATGCACTGTATGATGTTAAATACAGAGCATTCCTGCTTTTTAATGCAGCAAGGTGGCTTGCTGCGTTTCATTGCGTGAAAGTATGATAAATATGCCCCTAATTCTTTATCTAGGAAGCATGCTTTTTATGATTTGTTGTACATGGTTCAGTAGTTTTGGAAAAAGAACAGATGATGGATGAAATGCTGAACAAATCAAACATTCACCCACAGTCACAGATCTGGGCTAAATCCATTGTTTTGTTCCATGCCACTTCATTCCAGTTTAGATCCAGCCATATGCAAATCAGTCATGACCCTGCTCCCCATGGGAACAGTCCAGCCCGAACTGCCAGGCCAGGTCCTCCCTGGACCAGAGACAAGCATCCTGGGACTGGTTTTGGGGTATCACCCCTCATCAGCCAGGTTAGTCTGAATGTGGTGGCGTAGCAAGCACGGGACCCACGTCTGGGCATACCTTTCCCACTTAGGGTGACAAATGCAAAAAGAACAGATGATGGATGGAATGCTGAACAAATCAAATTTGGGGTTAATGTTCTGCAACTAGATAAAGTAAAGGGAGGACTTGCATTACCTCCTCTTCAGACCGACTATCAGGCTGCCTTATTAGATAATATGGTTCGGCTTTCTTCAGAGAAAGAAGCCTTTGACAATCTATGATTAATTCAGAGGTTGAATGAGTCTGCAGTTGATTTACCAGCATTTTTGAAAACTGCTAAACTTCCAAAAAAGACCAGGTATAAAGTGATTCATGCCACAGAGTTCATTTTTCATTCCTGGTAGGTGCCATCAAGCCGTGCGTTTACCATAATGCAAAAATGTAAATGTTTGGGACTTACTATGTCCAATCCATTTTGGAAATCTGGAAGACAAAGGTATTTACCAGATGGGAGATTTCTTTAATGACCAAAGACAGATAACAGGGAAGGAAATAATTTTATATCATGGGGCTCATTAATGCTTAGCTTTATGCATATATTGGGTTTCTTGACGGCGAATTACCATGTGATGAGCAAAGAAACATACGCGGTAATCCGTCTCCTAGCGAAAAACAAACTGACAGGAGTGGGAAATTGGTATAGGATGATGCGCAAGCAAAGTAGCTCAATGCTGATTCCTGAAGTTTTAGATAAAATCAACCAATTGCAAGATAACAGGTGAATGGCATTCCTTCTCAGAGATAGGCTATAAGTCCCTCAGGGCCACCTAATTTTAAAAGAATGTCGTTTTTGGCAAGATGGTTAGCAAATTACACCCCACATATTCTTCATAGGATGTTTCAAACAATTCCTGATTAGTGTTTTCAGTGTCAAGTAAATGATACAAGGGAGTGGTTGAATATTTACGTCACATGCCCTTTGTACCGTATCAATTTTAGAGTAAGTTATTTCATGAATGGAGTAAATCTGTGCTATTGGTGTTAGTGTCCAAAGCTATATTAGTATTAGTTGGTTATTAGTTTTGGTTAGTTTGCATTCTTTATTCAGATATCACATAGCCATAAAAGTATAAATACAAGCAAATTAAAAACATGCAACAAAATACAGAGCTGTAAAAATACAAAGTGCAAATCATTAAGTACTCATCGAGGAGAGGGCTCGAATGGCAGCTTTCAAAAAGGCCCCAGCATAAATAGTTATCTCATCGTCTCTCTTAAGAAGGGTGCTAAATGCTACCCTGTAATCTGTAGTGGAGTGCCTCTTAAAATAGGGAAGTAGAAAAAGCTTTCTATACACCATATAATCTCCACGGGAAACAACCGTTACAACGAGGCTGCCTCACCGCAAAACATTTAGCACGCATGCGTTACAACGCATACATCATTTACAGTGAATTACGTTGTAAAGGTATGTATGGAAAAGGTATATGTGTGGCAGCATGTATGCTTAAAGCTCATGAAACAAGAAATCTTACCTTGGAATGGAATTCCAGTCCCACGTTAGCCTCTCTTGTTGTGGTACTACTCAGCGGCGTTAGAGGAAACCCTTCTGCTGCCTTTTTACGACGTGCGACGTGCCAAAGAAAAGCTGGAAAGTGAAGGAAGTGACCCAAAAAGGGCCACTCGGGTCACTCACGAACACCTTCTCTGCCTTCCTACAAATGAAGAGTCGGTCAGACAGTAGAGAATACAAACCAGATATTTATTGGAATTACACTGCAGCGGAGCCCAGTCTGACCAGCCTCTTGGGGTGGCTGTCGAGGGACTGAACCCCGTAAGCATACAATTACATTATGTACGTTTGCAAAGTCCACAGAGGCCCGCCTACTATGGAAAAACACTAGCAGGTGTCGTAATATAATGAGGGTACAGAGCATAAGTTTCGATTCTGCAGCCGGGCACAAGCTATCGTCTGGCCTATCCTCCCTACCAGACAGGGAGAAAGGCTCCATCTAACAAGAAAGGCATGCACTAACGAGGATACTTGCAATTATAATAGAAAAAGCTCAACCTTGGGAAACAAAACTTACCAAGGACCGTTTCTCGAAAATAACCAAGCAGCAGTTTCGATTATCATACAAAATGGGGTCCAGATTACAAGATGGTTTCGCGAATGCTAAAATATACGGACAAAAGGGCCCCCCAATATTAACAAACCCTCCTGTTAGCATGAGCTAACCATCTACAATCGAAAAAGCAAAAACATAAAGGAATAATAAAGCACTGCATCAATAGACTTGGAAAACATATTCCTGCAATGAACAATGTGAGCCGCCCATGAACCACTAGCAGCAAAAACCAAACCCAAATATGAAAAAGTGCTAGTGCTTTGTAAACTATGGTTACCAATGGGAAGTTAATTCATTTTGAACTTCCTGGGTCCACAGGCCATGATATAAGATTTTGTAGAATTATTGCGTAAGTCTAACAAAGACATAAAATCCACAAATCTCTGTACTAAAAGACGCAAAGCTCTAGGAGTACAACCCATCAGGATGGCATCGTCGGCATACAGTAAAATAGAGCCTTTGATTCTTGGGACATGCTGGGTGAGGGTTGAAAAAAAAGGGTGGAGATTGTTAATATATAGAATAAAAAGTAATGGAGCTAAAGCACACCCTTGTCTCACCCCCACTAAAAACACCAATATCATTAGAGACCCCCCCCCCGAGTATTTATTCTGATCCTAGCCTTAATGTCGCTATGTACCTTGCCTAAAGTTGGTTATTCACATATTTTATTGGCTTTGTCATGTCCGTTGCCCGGTCCTTGATATTCAAATGCTGGAAAATGAAAAACGGTCCAACCTTTGAACAGTGGTATGCAAAAATGATGAGAATAAAAGTTTTTGAGGAGGCGGGTCAGGAATTTACCAATGTTTTTAGTAGTCTGGAAAGCATTTGAGTAATTTGAGATTATTAACCCTTTTTGAACCAGATTGAATACTAAGGTGTAAAATGATCAAGATCCCCTAAAGAAATCCTAATTTCAATATCTCATTTCTGACACTTTTTGATGTCTTATGTACTTGGATAGAGGTAATAATTTCGACTTATTATTGGTTTATAATTACTATTTAATGTTATTATTTAAGGCACTGATGCACCTTATCAATGAATACAAGAATTAGTATATTTATTACCCATGCAATTGTACATCACTGCAGCACTTTGCTATTCATAGCACTTTAATAATTACGAAGGGACTTACAGCTAGCCATATCAGGAAGCAGCTGTGACTTCCTTTTGGTTTAGGACTAATATGTATAGGATACTATACAAGAAATGCATGTACCCAATCAATGATTTGAGAAATGTGTGTACGCAGTATTAGTTTAATGGCACAGCACTTTAGTATTTTAGTACCCCAGCTATGAGGAAGAGGGGTATGCACAGGATTCACTATTTTAATAAAACTTGTCTATAAAGTATTTCGATGTAACCTATGTTATTGTTATTCACTGGAGCACTTTACTCGTAGAAGGAACCTACATTACGAAGTGTTTTTTCTTTCTCCTTTTCCAATGTATCAGTCGATGAATGGTCGGTTGTTAATATAAATTGCATTTTAAGAAAGTTTCGGTAATTATGATTTGTCGAAGATCCTGCTGTTTTATAGTTATGTTGTCTTATATTTTGCTCCTTAAAAAGAAAAGGAAAATTAAAAAAAGGCTAAAATAGGCTACCAAATTCCTGCAAGCAGCCTCCCCTGCCCAGAGACCCTTCCCACGTCCACCCGCCACACTGACCTGCAGCAGTACCCACGCTCCTGCTTACCACCTGCTCAAATCAAGTGGTAAATGGAAACAATAAAGCACCCATTATTCCATACATGCCTGTGCATTTTTATCAAATAAAAAGGTCCCGCATATCTTCCCCCACTGCAGGAGGTAAAACACATTGTTGGAATCGGTATTTCTAGCTCCCTTACATCGCCCACCTGCCTTCATCCTATGTAAAGAATACCTATTAGAAAAACTACACATTTCCTCAATAAGCACAAGTAAAATTTAAATTAAAAAAAAAACAAGAGAAAGAATGTTTTCATTAAAAATATCTCTGGAGCTTTTTCAGTTAATCTCTTGAGCTCCCCTGCTTATTGAGACTTTCCAGCGCGGGCCCTGGCCGGCGCCCGAAGGTTCTGGAACTTTGGGCAAGGGCTGCCAGGCTAAGCATACCTCTCAGCGCTGTCACAGCGGGAGTCAGGCGACTGCAAATCATTTGTCATGCACGAAAGCACTTGCCTGCGATGCCTGAACACACAAAGAAACTATTGATTGCGTCCAGTTATTTACAAGGGAGCTGGCACTGTTTCACAATGCATGGTCTTTTATCTCTGGAAACTGAAACGTCGAATAAAACATGGTGATGAGCATTCTGGACTTGAAAAATATGAACTGCCGGGTGGTGCTAATTTGCAACTCGATGCTATTTAGCACCACATTACAGGTTTATTTACAAGCCCCTTGCGCTGCCCGTACGTCACATTTTCCCATATTAAAAGTGCTATTTTGCTCCATTTGTTCTTGCAAGGGACAGTGCTGTCTTACAGCAGACAAAACCAATGTTGTGGTTTTATTCCTGGAGATAAAATGCAACATATAACTTGATCCAGAATCAAAATGCACAGGGGTTTACCATCGAGTAGCCTGTGTAACCAGGCGTAAGTTAGAAAGAGCTATCTGGCTGCACAATAGAACAGGTCAAGAGTTAGCCAATAATAATCACAATTCTGATAAATAAAATATATTACATTAGCAGTGCAGTTCTTTTCTCGTTTCAGTAACACAAGCTTCTCTTATGTAAAAGGCGAGTGGTGTCCTGAGCTGAATGCAAAGTTTCACCAGGCATCAGCGGTCAAAGTGAATTAAAACAAGCATTGGCATAGCCAATAGGTCTCGCTTTTGGGACCTTATAAGTGTTTAGTTATGCAGCACTCTATATTCTTGCCTCCTTCTAACAGTTGCCAGAGGGGAGTGCCAGGATGTGCTACCATCAACTTCAGAATAATTTGCGCATGTGCAAACCCTACCACTGACATGTAGCTTTGGCTTGGCTTCATTTTGAGACTTCTATTTCTACAAAACCACTTAAGTAAAGACGGTGTGAACATCAGCATGAAGTTCCTGCAACCCCTTGTGTCTCCTTCATATATCAAGGCCTGGAGATGAACAGCGGCGAGGAATGCTCCTGGCACAGAATGTGAAACGACTAGAAATGGGGCAGGAGGGGCCTCTAGGATGTTGTATCCAGGACAACAGGAAGACGGTCAAAAGGACCGGAAGTGGAGCCCTCCAAGGAAATAGAATAAGGACCATTACAATAACTTGTTTTGATACAGTATGTAATGCCACCGTTTTTGTTCTTTAATTTTAAAATATAATTCTTTGTATTGGTGTTTCATTATCAGGAAAAGGTACCATAACAAACATAATGTCAAGAATGAACAAGAAAAAAGCAGACACCAGTTCAGATAACCCCCATTCCGTCCTGGTTGTTTATGGCTACTGCTTGCATATATTCAGTTTTTGTTTTTACAAATCACCCTAAATACTAGACCTCGGAAGGATGAAGGGCCGAGTTGGCTTTTCATCCAGGAACGTGTGCTGTCTGCTCCGAGTGTTTACTAGTTCAGCAATTTTACCCATTTAACTGCGGAGAGGCGCAGAGTTGGTCTGTATTGGGGAGTCTCTACAACGTGTACGCGACCCCACCCCCACACACAAATCTACATATCTGAAATGCATAATATGGGCCACCCATGTATACAGAATATTATTACCAGAGGTGGCCTAAACTGGGAGGATTGAGGTGACGTCATCAGTTAGCCAATGGCCTGAAAGATGGGCAATTCTAACAACATTGCAGCTGCTCTGCCTTTAACGAGGAAACGCAGAGACCCTGCTGTGGTGCCCAATGGGGACTCCTGTCCATCACGACATAAGGCACAGTCTTGGTTCCACACTGACGTCATATAGCGCCTGTTGAGGTGCCCTGTTTACCATGACAGGCCGGCCTACAGGTATCGCCTTACTCTAGGTCACCGTGGATACTGTTCTCAGCCCTGGACATCCTGTGATTAGCCTGATGCATTCTGGGTCTTGTAGTCTTGTTTTTTTGACCCACGCAACTAATTAGACTAACAAACCGGAAATCAGCGATTTGTAGGTGAAAAGGTGTGGACTGGAGACAGTGTCTGGAGTGAGGCTGTCACCTTACAGGCGCCACATTTATATTGTCACTCGGGGGCATCCAAAAGTAGTGCCTGCGCTCACATACAAGCTAAACAAATAAAGACGAAAGGAGGCAAACGAGATACAACATATTCATGGTTCCGCTGTTTGACATTGGTAGGGTAGTGCTCAAAAGCCAGAAAAGCTGCATGAAGCGCTGTGTGCATAGCATTCTCGATTTGGCTGCAGGAAAAGCGAAGTTCGGTGAGTTTTGCAATCCGTAAAATAAACACTGAGGATGGGAAACGCTGAAGGCAGAGCGTCTGGCTGTAAAGGACACCTCTGTGGAAAGACGCTGTGGAGTCATAACAGTGACAATAACAAGCGCGGTACCGCAAAATAAGCAAAGTGTGTGCAACGGGAACAGCGCGACGGAAACATAAATAAACAAGCTGTAAGTGAACCTCGGACATCCACTTCGGTCTGGGCACAGTGAGGGGTTCCTTTATTGAAAGTGCAAAAGTAAACGGCAGAGAGTGCAGGCTGAAGCAGCAGTGGGGAGCTCTCTCGGCAGCTGCTGACCTGCTTTCCCAACGCACTGAACAAAGAGCGTCTCTAGTTGTCGAGTTTACTTTTTTTTTTTGCACGCGCGATCTCTGTGTTTTTTTTTTAATGTCCCCTATCTGAGCTTCCAGACAATGAATGAACACTTGCAAAGAAAGGGGCCGCAGGTCTATGGCGAGACCGTGGTGCACGCGCACCACAGAGGAGCGGAGGGGGGGGAGGAGGGAGCGCGGCAGCCTGCTCAGCTGACCAGATGCTCGTGCGTCATGGCCTTTTGCCGGCATGTGTTTACAATTATCGCGCCCGCGTCTGGGCACGATAATTGGAAACACATGTTTGCCGCGCGTACCCATCCCAAAAAGGCCAGCCACGACGCACGAGCGTTTTTTGGACTGCTTTTCAAACTCACTTACTAAAAGTCTTCGCCTCTAGCAGCGCTTGCGCGCTACTCGAGGCTCGACCTAAAAACATATGGGATCTGTGATGCTGCATGTATTGGGCACGGGGTCAGTGAGCGTGGGGGCGGGGTCAAAGATGTGGCTAAAAATACAAAATATTCTGTAAGTTGCTTTGGTATCTCACCTTTAGGTAACTACATATAAAATAAGGTGCAGCTTAAATGAAAAATAAATTTGAAAAGTTAATCAGTGGAAAATGCCCTTTAGTACATTATGAAGCCTCTGTTGGTTAATGCACTGCAGAGGTCTGTGTGTGTGACTTGAGAGCCACAGGATTGAATCTTGGTGGTGCAGTGAAGAATAGTGACTTGTGTATTTTTATTTCTATGAGGTCCCAGCCTGTGGCAGAAAGCACTGTGAATATGTAAGTCATTATTTTCAACTTGCATTACACACAGTATAAGATAGACTGCTACAAAATGCGCACAAAGGTCTAAGATAAAATGGTACTTCCAGAATACAGATTTTAGCAATACCCAGACTGTAGGTAGAGCAATTATTTATATAACTGTCCCTTAAAAGCACTTCACAGTTCAGCTGGCAGCGCCTTGCGCTACCACTCAAAGGAATACATCTTTGTCATCACAAAGCTTCACATGATTCCATCAATTAAAGCCAGTACCTGCTTCCAAGCACCCTTTACATTTGCAGATTAACCAGTTGCACACATTTGCATTTCTTTCAGACAAGCAGGCACCCTGAGAAGAAGGCTTGCTTATTGTTTAGCTGTCTGGCCTAGTCTTGATTTTACAGCACAGGAGACTCCCTGCCTGACACTTCAGCTGAAGCATTTAAATTATCGTAATTAACCGTCCCGGTTGTCTTTTTACAAAAAGTAGGCGAATTGTTTGTCATAAATAAAAAAAAAAATAGGCACTGCGTGCCCCTCCAATCCCACTCCCTTTGACCTCAGTCAGGCACAAACAATCCACCCAAACTAGCTTCTAACGATTAAGCCTGGAAGGATTGTTTTTGTTCAGGAAGGTATCCTTTTCTGAACAAGAGAATCCTGCCCACAAAGCAGTCACTCTTGCACCATGGCACAAGGGTGTCTGCATTTGGTCTAAGCAGCCACAAGTGCGCTACTGCAGGGAAATATCTGAACGATGACGTATCTTTGAAAACATTACGCAGTTCAGCTTTGTCCCTTCACACAATGCATTGAATTGCCTCACTGTGTTGTGTTGTGTGAAAAATTAGTAAATGTACCCTAAAATCTATTGGAATGGCCTGATGACTTATTCTTGAGTTGTTGATAGAAGGGGGCTTATTTACAAGCCCCTTCGGCCGCCGGTGCATCACTTTTTATGTGATAGAAAGTGACGCACCGGTGGCGAAAGGGGCTTGTAAATAATCTCCAAGGTGTTTAGACCAATTTGTCAGTTGTATACAGATCTAATTCAGATGACCAAGCAAGTCTACAGGGCTTGGTCGATAAATCAATGTCACTCTTGGTAATGTTGATTGTTATGGGGATTTCACACTTCCATTAAGCCATGGTAAAGACGAGGCAGGCGTCATGTGGATAAATGTTTTAATTTCTCCTCATTTCTTTCTTACTTTCCATGAATGCTGCATTGTACAGCACAAATACAAAGCAGGAAAAATGTCAAATCCATGTTTTTTTGTACTGGAAAGGTCTTCTTTTAGTACAAAACTATTCCTTTTCGAAAGCTCACACACTTGCACCTTGGCTCAAGAGTGTGTGCGTCAGCACATGGCAGCCTAAAGTGCGCCAGCGCAGGGAGAGAGGAAAGCAACACCTCTATCTTAGTAGAAATGCGCTGTTCTACTCTCTCCCTTTCACGCAGCGCGGCAACTTTAGTTGCTACACTGAGATGCATGAAGTTTCCGTAAATCTGGGCCATAACATTTATACCCACAACAGATTGTCTTCCAAATTTAGGAATATAAGACGGGATACCTCGCTGCTGCTGCCGGGGGTCAGAGCCATGCACAGGAGCCGCACCGGACTCCACTTCCCAGGCTCCCCCTGCCATCGTCACGCTACTCTGCGCCCGGAGGCGCTTAAATTGGAAGGAGGCATCCCGCTGCTCGGGATACCTCGCTGCTGCTGCCGGGGTTCAGAGCCACACACAGGAGCCGCACCGGACTCCACTTCCCAGGCTCCCCCTGCCATCGTCACGCTACTCTGCACCCGGAGGCGCTTAAATTGGAAGGAGGCATCCCGCTGCTCGGGATACCTCGCTGCTGCTGCCGGGGGTCAGAGCCACGCACAGGAGCCGCACCGGACTCCACTTCCCAGGCTCCCCCTGCCATCGTCAAGCTACTCTGCGCCCGGAGGCGCTTAAATTGGAAGGAGGCATCCCGCTGCTCGGGATACCTCGCTGCTGCTGCCGGGGGTCAGAGCCACGCACAGGAGCCGCACCGGACTCCACTTCCCAGGCTCCCCCTGCCATCGTCAAGCTACTCTGCGCCCGGAGGCGCTTAAATTGGAAGGAGGCATCCCGCTGCGCGGGACGCATGTGGGACACGCGGGGCGAAGCCCGGACCAAGGGCGGGCCCGTCTGAGCCCGTCAGAGACTGAAGGAGGCCGGGCTGGGCCCCCCCCCGGTTACCGTCTTGGGGGTTGTGTCCTGTTTTCTGCACTACGGTTCGAACTCCAGCTGGGCGATTTCCATTAGTATCATCCCAATTTGGACAGTAAGGTGGTGAGCTTCTAAGTTAAGGAATTCGCCCTCTTTTCTGCCTTGTGAAACTACTAAGACTGTGTGACTTTATATGATTTTGGAGCAGGGGGGTTTGATAGCAGATTATGCTGGATTGTGTTATTCGAATCAATAATAGTTAGGTTTTAAGGTCGGCTCAGCCAACTAGTGTTTAACCCTATTCACGTGTAGCATATTTTATGTCCTGTATTGATTTTATCTGTGCTTATTCTTGGTGATTAGTATTACTTAATTTGCTATTTTACTTCAATTTTAACTTTAATTCTGAGGGTCATCAATTGATTGTACCTAGCCCTTTTTATCTCTTTTTAGCATCCAGTATTAGCCCTTAAAACTAAACTTATTTGGCATTTAGCTCCTATTTGCTTTTTGCACATTGCACTTTGCACTTTAAGGATACGATTTGTACTATTAACGTACTATCCCTCCTTTCTGACATCTATTTATACTTTGCACTTTGCACCTTGTATTTGGCACATTGCACTTTGTGGATACGGTCTGTATTATTAAAGTAATATAATATACCAGCATACTAACCAGGATGGCAAGGCGCAAGCAACAAAAATTACAAAAACTTGTAGTTGACCCCCCATGTGCCACTATTGATTCTTATCTAGTACGGGCGGTTAGTGCAATTAATGTCAAAATTGATAGGGCGGAACGTCGTATCTCACTAGGAGCTGGAATAGTGATGGAAGATATGGTTGGGGCAGGTAGTGGGATAGACCAGCAAGAAATTGAGGATATCCCCTGCAATAAGCAACAAGGCAACCCCCCGACAATAGAGAGTATAGGGAGTTCTGGTATAGATTTACATACGTTGACTGATGCATCACAATCGCATTCGCCCACTGGATCACCGACCCCGAAAAGGAAAAGGGGCTGCAAAAAAAGTCAAGTAAAAATAGGGAATAATAATAAAAACAAGAAAGGCCCTTTGCAGAATATGACTGCTGATGCACATGAAGATCCTCTTGATTTAGGGCCTCTGATGGAATTACAAACTACCCAGATTATAGCCCCTTTTGCTCAAAAGCTGGAAGAATCACTCAAACCACTCCATAACAAAATAGATAAATTGAATGGAGAAATAGTCAAGTTTAGTAACATACTAAAGACTATGGATGGTAATACCCGGGCGACGACAAATAGGATGCGGGGGGGTTCTGATGACCAATTCCCCCAGGGTATAAATAATGTAAAGATAGTAACCAGTACCCTGGCTACCAGTAATGGAGATTGTAGGGGCCAGGGTAGTACATCCCAAGGGAATATTATTGGCCCTAATGGAGCTCCTAATAAATCTAACCAGAGTGAGACGTTGAATAACCAGCTACGCTATACTAGAGGGGACAGGACAGAGAGGACCCAGATGACTATGAATTTGAATAATCAAGGCGCGAAAAAGGGCCCCTAAGGGAGGTACTGGCTGTTGTATAAACTTACCCCCTGAATGTTGCCCATATGTGGTGGTTTTGGCGAATGTACCACAGTTAATGCCGGACCAAATAGAATCGGACGGTACTTTAAAAAACAAAGTGGTCCATTGGCTAAACAAGAATTGTGGTTACCCTGTGGGTTGTGCAAACCAGATACTCTTAACTAGAAGAGTAAGCTGGATCGGCCCCCTAGATAAGACCTTCCAAGGTGACTGTATTATTATCAACTTCAGGAGCCCTAACTGGGCTAGGAACACTTTGGAAAGAGCAGCTGTACCATTAAACCATGATTCCAATGTGTTCTTGCTTCCCTTGGGTTTTTTCTATAGACATTTGAGACCTATACACAACAAGGGAGGGGACCAGGGGAAACTTAGTGCCAATTTTGTAGTGCCAACCCAACAA
Organism: Calotriton arnoldi; assembly: GCA_963921515.1. NCBI lineage: Eukaryota > Metazoa > Chordata > Amphibia > Caudata > Salamandridae > Calotriton > Calotriton arnoldi. The sequence goes on from CAWUFW010023264.1 coordinate 39,823, forward strand.
CTCTATGCACTACCAGTGCCTAATAGATACTAGGCCTGGGCGGTAAATTCCGTTCCGCTCGCGGAATTTGCGGAATTTGGGTAATTTCGCGTTCCGCGGAGAACGCGGAATTAACAAAAATTCCGCGATCTGCGGCTTCGCGGAATTTTTTGCTTGTTCGCGCTTTCAAAATGCGTGTTTGTGAGATATTTCTCCCCGAGCACGCAAACAGCATTCGCGAACAGGAAAAAAGCATCGCGAACGGGCGGAACAAGCAATTCCGCATGTTCGCTGAACTTTTGCGTGCTCGCGGAGATTTTTTACCATTTCAGCGGAGCTTTGCGTAGCGCGACTACGCAAATTCCGCCCACCCCTAATTTAGATACCAAGCCCTTAGTACCCTTACTGAAAACGATTGACATAGTATTGGTTGGCCATCCATCATGGACGGTAGTCACGATGGAGATGGGTTGATGGAAGCTGAGAGGACTGGAGTAAGTGTATCCAATACTGTCAAGCCAGCATTTGTGCTTAAATCCGCCCCAAATGTTACAAACCCACCTGTAATATATTCACTCATTAGAGAGGAGGACACTAATTCATGTGAAAGGCCTGATGATTGCACAGGGAATTTGTCAGTAAACGTTATAAATCCATCTGTAATGTATCCTATTAGCGAGGAGGATGCTGGTATATGTGAATATCTTGATGATAATATAGGGAATGTGCCAGTAAACGGCTATACTATTGTTACCTGGAATATAGCCAGGCTGGCAAATAAAAAGGATTCTCTTGGGTGAGCAGATTTTATTAATAGGCACAACATAATCTGTTTACAAGAAACGTGGAGTGTGGACCAAGTATACTTTGAAGGGTTCACCTCCTATGATTTACCAGCAATACCCTCGCCTGCAGGCAGAGCTAAAGGTGGGTTATTAACCCTTCTGTCAAATAAATTGCCTGTAATGGTCAAAAGAGTGATTAAAATTGGTGATCATTCACTGATATTATGGTTGTGTTGTAAAGATGGTCGGGATGTTTTGTTGGTCAATTTTTATAATAATGTTTTTGATTCAACTCGCCATAACGCAGTACTTGAATTAGAGAAAGGGCTAGATAATGTGGCCAAATTAGGGAACACTAACGCTGCAATAGTGTGGGTAGGGGATTTTAACATATCAATGTGCCCATTGTCCATGACTAAGGTTTGTGGATTTAAGAGTGATGAAGGGGACGACTACCCACACTTCCCACACAATAATTATGGGGATACTTTAGATACAGCGTTGGATAAATATGATCTAGATTTAATACAATGTGCAAGAGATAGGAAAGGAAGGGAGATACCTACTTTTGTTGGAAGAAATGCTAACACTACGATTGACCATGTTTTAATTTCTGCAAGTATTATGCATTTATGTTCTACCCAGAGGATCGCCCAATTGTTGCTTAGTGATCATAACTGTATTATAATGCCATTATTCATCTGGGGCAACAAATTTGTGCCACAATCAATAGTCATTGGAAACATTATTCCGATTAGACCAAATGGCACGAGAATAAAATGGGAGGGAATAGATCCAAGCAAAGTCTTAAATAAGATCGGTACAGAATGTGGTACGGAGATCTCGGATTGTCTTAAAGCAGATGTTAAACCTATAACGATATTAACAAATTTCTGTAAAATCAATGGTACCATTGATAAGATTATGACTGCACCTCATAGAGCCAAACCTACATCAAGCAGGGGATGGTTTAACCATGCATGTACCCTGTCCTTGACCCGGCTTAAACAGGCTCTCTGTAGTAGGCCAAGGAATAAGGAGGTAGTCCAAAACCTAAGATCTGACTACAAATTAGCCCTTGGGATGAGGAAAAGGGAGCTCCAAGAGGAGGCGTGGGACAAATTATCAGTGGCAGCGGGTACATCTAACAACAAGCTCTTCTGGGAAACTGTTAATTCGCCATTTTTTAAAAATAAATCTTTCCCAGAATTATTGTCTCACGTTAGCTGTGAGGAATGGGTGCGATATTTCTCCAGTATTTTTAATCCACTTGACCAGGAAGTTTTTATAAGTTCTAGTTTGACAGATTATAATTGGCCAATTATTCCTCTTAACATTACGCTTGAAGAGGTTGAGTTGGGAATTAGGGGCAGTAAAGGAGGAAAAGCCCCCAGTCCCGATGGTGTTCCCATAGATGTATATAAAACGGTGCCGGAGCTATGGGGACCCATACTAAATAGAGTATTTAACTCTGCAGTTACTGAGGGTACTCCACTTACTTGGGGTCAATTAGTTATCATCCCTATTTATAAGAAGGGGAATAAATCAGAAGCCCAAAATTATCGTCCGATCTCCCTCCTAGACACCTCAGTAAAGGTGATGAGTAGAGTTCTATTAGTAAGACTGGAGGAATGGGTAATGGAGAATGAGATTTTATCACAGGTTCAATATGGTTTTAGAAAAGGGCTAGGTACAATAGAACAGTGTATTAATTTAGAGCTTTTAGTGGGTAAATACACGTGTGCTAAGCAAGGGAGTTTATTTTTATGTTTCGCAGACCTTAGCAGTGCCTTTGACCTTGTAGACCATGCCATTCTTTGGCCAGTCTTACTTAATCTTGGTGCCCCGGAATCTATTATCTATTTCCTTGCAAGGTTATATGAGAAGTTAACAACTAGCGTCCGGTATGGCCAACGGGGTGAGTGTACCCCAAATTTTCGGGTCAAACGAGGCATCCGACAAGGCTTTCTGTTAGCGCCATTGCTTTTTACATTATTTATTAATGAAGTTGACACAGCTCTTAAGTCGGTGCAGTCAGATGCACCCCAAGTCGCTGGTCAGGCCGTACCGGTCCTGCTCTATGCAGACGATGCAGTGCTTTTATCTAGAACTCCGGTTGGCCTACAGCGACTAATAGATAAGTTTGCAGTTTTTATTACTGGAAGAAAGTTGCTTATTAATAAGGCCAGAACATTCACCATGGTATGTGGTCCAAAACCTAGGAAATTTAAATCTTTTTTTATAGATAAGGCAAGAATAGAAACTGTTAATAATTTTTGTTATTTAGGTATTACTTTTTCTGGTAAGGGTAACTGGTCACATGAATTATCCAATGTCCGAGCAAAGATGTCAAAGAGCGCTTCCGGGTCTTCCGGTTTGCCTCTAAACTGGGGGACCGCCGTACTAAGGACATGGTAGATATCTACAAAGCAAGATGTGCATCAACTGCACTATATGGTGCAGGGGTGTGGGGCTACAAAAACTCTTTTTTAAAACAGCTTTTATGCCTACCCGCCTCTGCATCCTCTGAGATTGTACACCGAGAAGTGGGATTAAGATACTTGTCAGATTTAGTGGCTTTGAGACCTCTAATGCTCTGGAAATCAATTTGGGCAAAAGAGGAGACAAAATGTACCCAAATTATTATCCAGGATTGCCTTTTATTGGATAATAGCTTGTCCATTCCCTGGATAAAATATATTGCTGATATAATTAATGATCTATTTAGGTCTAAGATTTGGGAAAACCCAACTTATGTGACAGGTTTGCCTAAACAAGAAATAAAGGCTGTATTTTTGACCAATAAAAAGGAGATCCGCATGCGAACTGCTGTGAAACAACCCACATATTTGTTCTACCAAGCGATTGCGGACATTGACGGTTTCCAAAGTTATTTGCTATTTATTACAAGGCCCTCGCATCGTTTTGTATTAACTAGGCTGAGACTGGGTATTGCTCACCATTTAGTGGCGTTTCCAGTAATGAAAACACGGCCTGTTATTGCATGCCCATGTGACGAGTATTCTAAACAGAGCACCATGCACGTTCTACCATTCTGCAATTTTTATTTGTATTATAGACTCGCTTATTTAAAACCTTTATTTAAAAAACATACTGTAAGAACTACTAATGCTGCTATGAAATTATTGATTGCACTAAGAGACCCTGAGATCTGTTTTTATCTTGCAACATTTATTTTAAAATCAATTTATGTAAGGAAAAGCATTATGTTCACATAATTGCTTTTAATTGTTAATGTATTTATTAATTGAATTACATTATGTAACTGGATTTAACTGTCTATAAATGTATATTTGTTGCTTTTTGGTTGCTACACATACCGAATAAAGCTTGCTGAATCGAACCGAACCGAAGGCGTTCAATGATGACAGATTTTCAGTTGATAGACATTTGGGGAGAATTGTAGGAGGCTAGTTTACTTTTATTCCCACAAGTATCGACAGTACTAAATAATTGATTTCTTTTTGATTTCGCCACAATTAAAGAACAGGACCATATCTATGGAAATAGTTCATCCCATGTAGACTGTCACATTGACATTCACATGGCGAAAATGTGCATATAAGAGATAGAGTTATTGGAAAGAAAGCTAAATAATTAAGTGTATTCTTTAGTGAAATATCGGGTTTTGAAGCATGCAAAATGGTATAAAATGTAGTTTCTGGTAAGAAAAAAAAAGATGGCAACTGACCTTCCTTGAAAGCATCAATTTAGTGAATACACTTCCGGGACAACGGCTTAATGGGCTGTCGGTGCTACTATTGCCTCCGGTTTATCATACTATTGCACCATTGTTGCACTATCAGTCATTTTGGGGGCTATTATGGGGATTCTCGGACACGCAGAGTCTCTCTTGCAACATATGTACTCTGCCTCATGCATCCCCCACATATGTCCATTAATGCATGCAACGAATCAGTCGCTCAATTACTTTATCATTTACTAAGAAACTCGCCCACCCACACACTCATTTCGTAACATACATAATTATGCGCTCACTCACTGTCTTTCTCGTATATTCATTGGTTTAAAACAGACTCCCTGAGAGATTCAAGGGTTAATCACCCACGCAAAATGAGAGTCGTTTAGACACAGCTGCCTCCATCTCCCTGACAGGCACATTCACCCGCCTTATCAACTATGTCGACAGTCACGGAAACAAACACAAACATACCTGTGTACTGCCAAATAACATTCATCCACATCCTTGTAATCTGGCATATTAAGACCATAATGAAGGCACTGATGTGTAAAATGTCCGTGTGTAACAAATCACGAATGAACGCTGATTGTGTTCTGGTGTTCAGCAGACTGTGAGCCACTAAAAGGTTATTGCCTTCTATAAACGCAGACAAAAAGAAAGGACAAGCCGCCAGTTTATGGGAACCCCTTTCTACGTATTTTATTTATTTATTGAACTGTAAGTGATGTCATCAATTATGTCACTGATGACGTTATATATGATGTCATCAATGATGGGTTTTAGTATTCCCTTTATTATATCTAAGGCTCTCTGTTGTCCGTTTTTACAGATTTTTACAGATAAATACAGACAGAAAACAATGTGTTTTCTGTCTGCATTTATTTTTAAAAGTGGATAAATACAGAAAATTGTGCTGCTTTTAAGTGACTCTCCGTGCTGTCTTTCATGAATATAGCCCAACAGCTGAGCAGATGGACAGTATGGGAAATTAAAAAACAGGATGTAAACGATGCGTAATCACCATGATGCATTTGTTGTTCTTTGATTGAATGTTGTTTTTCTTGTTTTTCTTTTTCCTTCTTCCTTATTTTTCAATAGTTTAAAGGTTGGGCAAAGAGTGCAAGTATTATTCAGCTAATGTCCCACCTCGGGATTTACCTGAGGTATGATAGACTTTTGCATTTGGGTGATTCAGGGACGGACATAAATGTAAGATGTTTAGAGAGGCTAGGACCTTGGAAACAAGATGTGTGTGTTTTTTACAATATCTGTCACTCTTGGCCTAGGAACACTGCTTGTCGCAATTGCAACTTTGTTGTTCTGATACAAATTCAATAAAAAGATTTTGAAATAAAAAACAGGATGACTTTTCTTGTCATGGCATGTGTTAATATACATTTGTGGTATAATGCTAGTATTTACCAGTGGATGTATTGTTATGTAATATTTGGCAGCTTAAATAGATAAAACACGACAGACATCAAAGTAGGAGTGCATGTCTATCAGTTAAAACATATGGAAATGTATAGTTTTACAACTTCATTTATACGCAAAACACAAAATAAATATGGATAAATACAGATAAAATGGCCAAAAAATAAATGTGGATAAATACAGACGGAAATGTTAAAAAAATAAATACCATACAACCGGGAGCCCTAATTATATCATGTGTCAGTTTACAAGCAAAGAATGGTGGTAGTTATGGTTCCCTAGCTGAAAAACAGGTGTCTTTTTGGGGTTTTTCACAATATCTCTAATGTTCATTTCACTTCTATGGTCTTGTATAACAAATGTTAACATCTCTTGTGAAGAAGGTACCTTAACGTTCTCCTACAAAAGTTTTTTGCTAAATTGATTTAGTTTTATAATTATAAACATTAGGCCTTGACCAAAGTAAGAACTCAGGGCCCGATTTATCAAAGTGCTGTGTTGTCCTTATACCACGCAAGGTAACACAAGGGCGACACAACACTAAAGTCAGATTTACCAAGCAACACAAGGCCACCTTGCGTGGCCCTGCGGTGCTTGGTAAATCTGGAGTAACGCAAGGCAGCGCAAGTCGCCTCTTTGCATTACTCTGCCCCAGGTAGGCGTTCCATGGGTGGAGCTTGGGTGTTCCCACGCATCCACCCATGGATTTTGGCACATTACCAGATTTACTGTGAGTGGTAGACTGGGGAATGTGACAAAATGCTACTGCTTCCAAGGGGAAGTGTAGTGAGGAGAAATATCTTTCTTTTTCCTCGTTTGACACAAGGGTGCCTGGTTTGGCACTAGGCAGCCAAAAGTGCACCAGCACAAGGAGAGGGCAGGAATGCACAATATAATGTTAAATGTGGTGCATTCCTGCCCCGTCCCTGTCACACAGCGCAGTGCAGTAAGGTTTCTTGCTGCACTGCACTGCATTGAGTGAAATATTGATAATTCTGGTCCCCAGTAGCCAGACACTTTTGCTTTGCACAGCAGACTCTGGGCACAGAGGGGGGGAGATTTACAAAGATTTAACGCGACGCAACACAATACAGCAAGACAACTTGCTGTGCTGTGCTGTGTCAAATGGAGAGGGCAGGAATGTGCCATAGCTACTAAGACATGGCACATTGCTGCTCTCCCTCTGCGCTGGCGCACTGATTGCAGCCTAGAGCTAATGCAGGCACCCTTGCACCATGGTGCAACGGTGGGGCCTGATTTACAGCCAGGATAGCTTTTGTGCAGGAAGGGACACCGTCCTGCACAAAAACAATCCTCTGAGTCATTTTCCTCTTTCTGTGTGTGCTGCAGAAAGAGGAAATAATGAAGAGAAATAAAGATATTTCTTCTCTTTATGCCTCACCTGGGAAGGCGAAGCATTTTGACGCTTTCCCAGGTTTACTAGTCTTAGTAAATCTGGGAATGCGCCAAAATCCATGGGTGGATGCATAGGAACTCCCACACTCCACTCATGGAACACCTTCCCAGGGTAGAGTAACGCAAGGCAGTGACTTACACTGTGTTACGTTACTCCAGATTTACCAAGCCATGCAGAGTTATGCAAGGTGGCTTTGTGTGGCTTGGTAAATCTCACTGACGCACTTGTGTTGCCTTGCGCCGACTTGCATGAAGCAATGGCAAAGCATGGGCTTCGTAAATCTGGGCCAGGGTGTGGCCTTCACCCAAGTCCTGTGCTCAGCACTTATTCCCCAGGATCTTAATAAGCACACCCTTTGGCCATGTACAGCAGGGTTGGGACAGAGGGACTAGCCCCTCGCCATGCCAGGGGCCCAGTTCTCAGGTCCCTTGAACTAGCTTTGTATGAGTTTTAACCTTAAAAAACAGGCTCTGGATGCAGAGCATGGCTCTCATCATGCTCTGTGCCTAGACCTCAGACCCGGAGCCTGCTGTGCATAGCATTTGGTGCTGCACAATTGGTCCATTTCTATGAATATTTCACACAACACAATGGAGCAACCCACCTTGCTGGGCTGTATTGCATTGCTCTGTGTGAAACAGTAGGAATGCGCTGTACGTAACATTATATGGCACATTCCTGCTCTCTACTTGTGCTGGCGCACAAACTGCTGTCTAGCGTCAATGCAGGCACCCTTGCACCATAGTGCAAGGGTGCCTGCATTACAGGGAGGATTGTATTGTGCAGGAAGAGACACCTTCCGAACAAAAACAATCCTCAGAGGCATATTCCTCTTTCTAAGTGTGCTTCAGAATGCAGCACACTTAGAAAGAGGAAGCAATGAGGAGAAATTAAGATATTTCTCCTCGTTGCGCCTCTGGTGAGGAGCTGTACAATTCTGACGCATTCCCAGGTCTACCACTGTTGGTAAATCTGGGAATGTGTCAGAATGCATGGGTGAATGCGTGTGAACTCCCAAGCTCCAGCCATGGCACACCTCCCTGCCGCAGAGTAACGCAAGGCAGCGATTTGCACTGCCTTACATTACTCTAGATGTATCAAGGCACGCAGGGCCATGCAAGGTGACATTGCATGGCTTGATAATCCTCATTTTGGTTTTGCGTCGCCTTGTGTGGTGCAAGGGCGATGCACAACCTTGATAAATATGGGCCTAGATTCTTTACACAGCTTCAACCAAATGCCGCGCATATTCAGGAATGGGCATGTGCCTTGACAAAGAACAAAAGAAGAATTTAGAATGTGTATATTAGTGCTGGTTTAAACACCATGTGCTAACTTCAGTAAGTACATGCACACATCCATGAAATGACTAAAGAATTAACATGCACTATTTTCAATTACCTCATGAGTGCAGGTAATACCACTGCTTCTAGAAAGATAATGGATGTTCAGGAACGTTTTGTTAACACGCTCGAGCATACTTCACTAAATAAGCTTAACAATGGTCAGAGGACTATTTTGAGTCAGCACAACTGTGCTTGTGAACTGTATGGTTTTTGTGACATCTTCATGGTTGTGAGTGTGCACTGAGAAATGAGCCATGCATTTAATTTATTTTCGGTTTCCAAATTTTGGGCAGATTTACAAGCCCCTTGCGACACATTTGCGCTGCCGTTGCGTCACTTATGTGACGCAGAGGCGGCGTAAACAATACGGCCAATTTACAACGTGACACATCTAGGGAGATGCGTCACGTTGTAAAGCCCTGCATCACATTATACCTGCGTCAGGTATAATGTATGTAGGGTGGGCGTTCCCACGCAGGAAAGCCTCGAAAAAGTGATGCAGTGAAATCTACAAGATTTCACTGCACCACTTCTTGGACGATACTGCATCAAAACCTTATGCCTACTTGAAGCAGGCGTAAGGAGTGACGCAGTACAATAAGTATAGGCCTCATCATGCATTGCTGGAGTTGCGTTGTGCTTGCGACACAACTCCAGCAATGCGTGACTTTTGGACCAACAGAAGCGTCAGAATTTCTGACGCATCTGTCAATCCTTGCGCCATGGTGCGCTGTACTGTAAATTCGGCGCATAGGAAACATTCTCAACAACGACTCCAGAACAACGAGTTTCGGAGTCATGCAAGCCGAACAACCACTTGCACGAACAACGACTTAGACTTAAGCATGCATGTGCGTGGTTAAGGCTAAGTCGGTCTAGTGTTCGTGCAGGGCAGAGTTCTGAGGAGCGTCAGACAGGAACAGGTAAGAGGGGTTCGGGGGTGGAGGGGGGGTTTGTGTTAGTTTTTTGGGGGTGGGAGGGGTTCGTGGGGAGTGTTAGTGTTAGTTTTTAGGGGCTGGGGGTTCGGGTTAGTTTTTAGTGGGTGGGAGGGGTTTGAGTTAGTTTTTAGGGGGTGGGAAGGGTCTGAGTTACTTTTTAGGGGTGGGGGATTTGAGTTAATTTTTAGGGGGTGGGAGGGGTTCGTGATAGTTTTTAAGGGGTGGTAGTGGCTTTGTGTTAGTTTTTAGGGGGTGGCAGGGGTTCGGGTTCGTTTTTAGGGGTGGGGGTTCGAGTTAGTTTTTACGGCGTGGGGGTTCGAGTTAGTTTTTAGAGGGTGGGGGGTTAGTGATAGTTTTTAGGGGTTGGGAGCGGTTTGCGTAGTTTTCAGGGAGTGGGAGGGGTTTGAGTTTGTTTTTAGGAGGAGGGAGGGAGGAGGGGTAGTTTCTAGGAGGTTGGGGGGTTTGTGTAAGTTTTTAGGAGGTGGGGGTTACGGGGTAGTTTTTAGGGAGTGGGAGGGGTTTGGTTAAGTTTTTAGGGGGTGGGTTTACCATGCATTCCTTTACCACGAAAATTCGTGGTAAAGGAATGCGTGGTAAAATAAATCGTAGTTGAAACGCAGTCGTACTAGAGTCTGCGTTGTTTAGGGAGTCGTTTTTGAGGAACTCGTTTTTCCAACATACAACTACGGCGCACCCATGGTGGCGCAAGGGTATCACAGGCTGGCGTAGGGAAACTGACGCATCTCTACAGATGCGTCAGTTTCTTGTAAATCTGCCCCTTTGTTTTTCTGCAGCTAAAGCTTGGGAGCACCATGTTATTGAAATCAGGTTTATTGCTTGAGTTTATTATTTCTTTTTGTGAGTAAGTGATAAAAAACACCGAACTGTAATAGGGTTATTCTCTGAACCACCTTGTATTGTCCTGTGTGTTTGTATTGCTATTTCAATGCCATAAATAGTTATGGCCCAACTAAAGTTATCTGATATACCTTTATAGTCCCCAGGGGCATAACATAGGCCCCTGCAACCCCAACAGGGTGCCCCTAAACCTTAAAGAGGGGCCCCATTCTGCCCAAGGTCAATGAATATCTATGAGATATGGGGAACTTGGGCCCCTCATCACATTCTGTAGGGAGACTCCACCGTTTTGGTTATACTACTGAGTCTCCCCTTATCCTTCCTGTCCTTGCCCTTCTGTGTGCTTACACACACGCTGTAGTAGAATGTCCAGGTTAGAATGCGGGGGATCGAGTGGGTGGTAGTTAATGGTGGAAATAATTCTGTGAGGAATTGGAGGCTGCTGGGAAGCATTAAACCTTCTGGCAATAAGAATGGAAGGCCTCTACCCATGTTGAACTGCCTGCTGCCTGTACAGTTTCTGAGTGACACTTTTGTTTTTCCACTTTATCGCTGCCTTCGAAGGGCTGCCACCTTCTCCTTTAGGGTGCTTTCTCTACTGCACACTACAATCCCTTGAGATCCTTCTTCTTCCTCCACCACTGAACTGCTAGACCATGCCTGCTGCTTCTTCTTAGATGAAAATGCTGGGGAAGATCACTCATGTCTGACGACTAGTCCAGGGAATTGCTAAGGCCGACAGTACTGCGAGCCACCAGGAATGCATTCTTAGTAACCTTCAACTGTTAATCACCTTGCATGGGCCCTCACACTCTCTCCTTCACAGCATATGTCAAAAGTGCAAAAATAAAACAAATAATGACAGCCTGACCAGTGGTTGCAAATTTTAAGGGTTTCCACAGGTTTCCAAGCAGGGGAGAGGATGTGGTCTAACGGCTAGGGTGGTCGACCACAAATCTAGGGAACCGGGTTCGAGCCTCACAATGACGCTCAACATCCTGTGATTTTGGGCAAATCACTTAATCACCCGTGCCTAACAAAAATGAATGTGTCCTTGTGTAACGAAACTGGTGCTCATGGAAAGCGCTCTGATACCTGATACCTTCGGGTCAAGTTCGCGCTATAGAAAACTCCGGGGAAAAAAAAAAGCTATGAGGTAATTTAAGAACTAACTTACTGGTGTTTTCTAGAAAAATCACCTCACAGTACATTTTTGGGAGCATTATTGTGCGGGCTATTGTACTCCTCCATTCACTGAGCTCATACAAGCCACCATGTACCTGGGATATGTCAGCATCAAACTTTCCAGTACCATTACATTTAGCACTTCTCCAGGAGCAGATATGGCAGGTGCTATGAACAGTTTCATTTCTGACTATATTTCTGGAGGTCCTTGGGTCACATAGAGAACAATAGGGCAAAGCATCAAAAGTTGAAATGCAACTTATTGCCATTAAAGGAACTGAGGACAGATCAGGCAGGAAACAGCCAATACTATATAACTGGTCCAGTACAAAAGGAATGCATATGTTTGACAACAATATTACCATAGAAAAACCTGAAGGTTAAGCAGAGTGGGATTTATATATTGAGATAAAAAACGAAAGGAAGCGTATTTTGACACCAGGCTTAGTATAATAATTGAACACCACAACTTTTATCACAGGTATCCAGTACATGGAGTCAGTATAGTAATACACAGCTTCCTTAACCATGCTGTCATCTAGTTGTGCATTTAGGCATCCTGACAAAATGGTTATGTGATCAGATAGTCATGTCAACTATGCACACGAAAATCCTGGAAAGATTGCTTTGTCACAAGGACCCTAATTTAGACAAAATAATCAGCACCATCAAGAGCGCAGAATGATATGCTAAGGGAATATGATTGCTTTGAAAATCAGATTCACCAACTGCTGATATGAATTTAATAAAAACTAGAATTTAACTGACCAAATCAAAGAATAAAATGTTGTTGTCAAAAATCAGAGCACTTGTTATCGATGTGGGTCGGCTTCACATTTAGCATCGCTCAGAAATTGTCTGGCATTTGGCAAAGAAAGCTGCAAATGTAGCAAGAAAGGACACTTTTTTTAGAGTATGGAAGGCGCAAAGTCAACCAAGGAGGGTATATACAGTTGATGAGGAAGAAGACGATGCATTAGTTTGGAAGAGTACATTGAAGATCTTTGCTTACTAGTGGCAGTCCTGTCCAAGAATACGGATGAAAGTCAAGCCCTTTGTTTGGTGCAAATCAAAAAGTCGGCTGTAGAAGTGTGACAGACACTGGCCATTATCTTTGTGGAAATGTATAGCAAAAATGATGAACTAAGACTATGTATTGACTTTATGCCAAGGGAATCACCAGGCAGCGGAAGAGAACCAATCCTTCCAACTTAGAAAAATGCCTGGAAAGTAATTTACCACCTTATTGGAAGGTCAAGGTTGATCTCTCAAAAGAAAATTACACTGTGATTATACAAATGTATTAGTGGTCCCTATAGAACTTAGACTTCGACATCATTCCCCTCACACAAAAAGACATCCTGGGATGACAAGTACAAAGAGAAGAATTTGAATGGATTATTTGTGGTCAGCTATGGATAGAGACATAGATATGTATGTGAGGGTGGGCCAGGTATATAATGAGGCAGATAAAATTCACAAGACCAGAGCTAGTCCACTTACAGCCATAGACTTACCTGAAGATCTAGGACAAAGGCTGGGCGTGGACCTATGCATAAGTTACCTGTTTCAATGCATTATTATATAGTCATAATTGACTACTATAGCAAGTGGATTAAATTTAAAATTTAAAGCATTCCACATCTAGGGGATTTTTTAAAAGAAATGTTCTCCAGGAAGGCTTTCCAAAACAAGTGTTCAAAGATAACTCTACTCAGTCCATTTCGAATGAAGCAACCACCTTTCTGGCAGCCAATGGAATTTCTCACAGTAATGCATTCTTGTACCACCCTCAGTGTAAAATACAAGTTGATCAAGCCAAGCATATGATCAAAGAGACCACACTTCTAGCACTTAAAAGTCATCTGTCTGTGACTAATGCCTTGAGGACATGCTTATGAGTGTCCCATACTACACCCCATGGCGTTACTAGTAAAGCATCTTTTGAACTCCAGTTGATAGGGTAGCACTCACCAAACTGCATCCCCATTGCTTCCAAAAGAAGAAGAATGATTGGTTGCGTCGTGTGTATGAATCAAGAGACAGAATGTTGAGTCAAAACAAAAGATGTTGGAGTTTCACTGTGACAGGCGGAAAACTGTGATCAATTAAAGAAATAGGGTGGACGATTTTGTGAGGATCAAGCATCCACATACAGAGCATGAGGGAAATTATTTCACTAAACCTTTACAAAGAGTAAGAAGGAGTGGCTCTGCAGTGTTGGAGAATAGTCAGTGGTGGAATGGTTCTCAGGTGTGCTTACGTCACCTATAAAAGTGACATGCATCCTTACGGCCAGATTGGGTGAACTTTTCAGAGGTGTATGGTGCTCTTTATGACTCCATCTTGTGAAATAAAGGTTACCCTCGCCTCACAGAAGCCAGTGCTATGGTTAGCTTAACTGTTGGTGTCGGCCTTGTGTGCATGCTGGAGTGTAAGGATATAATCATGGCAGGGCAGATGACCGTATTTCTGGCAAAGCCAGATAGGTTGAAGCATTGTTTAATGACTATATTTTCCATAAGAAGGGTGGCCACTGGATGTAAATCCTGTGCTATTTATATTGCTATGTCAATGTTGTAAATAGTTATAGTGCAACCGAAGTTGCCTCATGTACCTTCATAGTCTCCCTTTACCCTATTCGTCCTTTCCCTGTGTATGTGTGTGGTTACAGAATGTTACTGTGCGAACTCACCATAAATCAGCACGTCATTACACACCTTTACTGGAAAAAAATCAACTTTATCTACATTCTATACTAAGTTCAACATCTACCTATACATATACATGTGTGTGTATATATATATTCACTGAAAAAACCATAGGTTTTAGGGACAGTTATAGTTAGTTGGACATTTCACTCGTACAAAACCATAGAAATTCCCCCATTATAGTTAGTTCAGCTAACTATAACTCGCGCCCCCGCAATGCACTGCTGATGACGTCACATATTACATCACTCATGACATGGTCAGTGACATCACTGATGACATCACTGATGACATCTCAAATGACATCACTGATGACATCACTGATGACATCATCCAGTGACTGTGTGTTTCTGTAAAGTTTAAATATGTTTAATATATATAGGGAAAGGTGTATTGAAGAATGAGTGGGTGTATAAGTGTCTGAATGGATGATTTAGTACGTGAGTGACTGACTCTACAAGTGAGTGATTAAATGTATCTTACTGAATGCATGGGTTAGTGACTAAACTGTGTGAATGTCTGTATCCGTCTGTCTGTTGGTTTGTAAGCGGCTGCATGGCTTTCTGAATAGCTACATGAGTGTCTACATGGGTTATTGATTGATTGTCTGAGTATCTGTATGGGTGCCTGAGTGTTTGTGTGGGTGGGGTGTGTGTGACTCTGTGCATAGATGTGTGAGTTGGTGATTCACTGGGTGCATGGTTTCAAGAGTGCATCTGTGATGGACTGTATGGGTGGGTGAGTGTGTGTATGGGTGTGTTAGTGATTGAATGTATATCTCAGTGGTACATGTGTGAGTAACTACATATGTGAAAGGCAGTATATATGTGTGTTGGAGTATATAAATGGCTATAAGTGAGAGTGTGTGATTGTGAGAGTGGCTGTATGGATGAGTGTGTACTTGTATCAGTGATTGTATAAGAGCGTAAGAATGTGCTAGTATTTGTATGAGTAAGTGAGCTGGTGTGTGTATAACTGTATAGGTGAGTAAATGGGTGTGTGATTAAGTTTTTGCATGACTGACTAGGTGTGTGAGTACCTCTATGGATGAGTGGCGGTGTGTGAGTGTTTATATAGGTGTATGAGTGCATATGATAGTCCTGTACTGAGTGACTAAGTATGAGTGACTGTACGGGTGAGTGAGTGGATGTGTGTGTAGACCTAAGAATCAGTGAGTGGGTATGTAGTTTTTGGTGTTGGAGTGTCTATGGTTTTGAGAATGGCAGTCTGTAATTTAGAGTGGGTGTATCAAAAGTTATATTAGGGTGTGAGAAGATGCATGAAATTATCACATGGATGATGTCATCAGTGATGTCATTTGAGATGTCATCAGTGATGTCATCAGTGATGTCACTGACCATGTCATGAGTGATGTAATATGTGACGTCATCAGCAGTGCTTTGCGAGCCGCGAGTTATAGTTAGCTGAACTAACTATAACGGGGGAATTTCTATGGTTTTGTACGAGTGAAATGTCCAACTAACTATAACTGTCCCTAAAACCTATGGTTTTTTCAGTGAATTTCAAAGGTGTTTTAAATGCTAATTTCTAACTATAACGTGTCTGAAACCTATGGTTTTTTCAGTGAATTTCAAAGGTTTTTTAAATGCTAATTTCTAACTATAACGTGCCTGAAACCTATGATTTTTTAAGTGAATTTCAAAGGTTTTTTTAAATGCTAGTTTCTAACTATGCCTACAGAGGTAGGACATGTGAAGAAAGAAGAAAAAACGCACAGAAAGAAGCAAAAGATGTGCAGAAAGAACCAACAGAGGAGCAGAAAGAGGCCTTGTTGCAAAATCATCCTGTGCCCACAACTTTTCAGACGGGTACTGGTGGTAACTGACTCTGACTAACCAGAGCCAGTGCTATGCTAAAAGACACTTAGAATACAGTGAAAACACCTACATACACTAGGGAACACTATGCGTTGGGGTACCCCTGTGATTAGCATGACCTCCTCTGCAAGTCCCTAGTACATAATAGGGCAGGGGGATTAAAACTACCTCTTAAAACGCGCTACAGGGCGCGTTTGCACAGTGGTGAAGGGAGGGGGGCCTGAGGTGACATGTGTGCAAACGCACACCGTGGCGCGTTTTAAGTTGCGGGATTAAGTCCCCTTGAATTCTGAGGGTCCCTGGGGCCCAACTAGCCCCCAGGTACCTACAGTTAGGACCACAGAGCTGAGTTGCAGAGAGGCGTTCCGAGGCCACGCACCTTTTTCACCTCTCTGCAACGCAACTCTGTTGTGCTTACTGAAGGTACCTGGTGGGCTAGTTGGCCCCCAGGGTCCTTCAGGATTCAAAGGGAATTAATTCCCCAACTTAAAACGCACCACAGGGCGGGTTTGCGCACATGTCACCTGAGGCCCCGCCCCTCCCTTCACCACTGTGCAAACGCGCCCCGTGGTGCGTTTTAAGTTGGGGGATTAGGTCACCTTGAATCCTGAGGGTCCCTGGGGCCCAACTAGCCCACTAGGTACTTCCAGTAAGCACCACAGGCCTGCGTTGCAACGCCTGTAACAAATTGTGCAGTTGTGTTTAGGTAGTGAAGAGGGTCGTGCTGGGGGTAGTGTTTTAGGGTTTAGGGTAGTGCAGTGGTGTTTGTGTAGTGTAGGGGGTCATGCTGGGGGTAGATTTAGGGTTTAGGGTAGTGCAGTGGTGTTTGGGTAGTGTAGGGAGTCGTGCTGGGGGAGTGTTTTAGGGTTTAGGGTAGTGCAGTGGTGTTTGGGTAGTGTAGGGGTCGTGCTGGGGGTAGTGTTTTAGGGTTTAGGGTAGTGCAGTGGTGTTTGGGTAGTGTAGGGGGTCGTGCTGGGGGTAGTGATTTAGGGTAGTGCAGTGGTGTTTGGGTAGTGTAGGGGGTACTGCTGGGGGTAGTGTTTTAGGGTTTAGGTTAGTGCAGTGGTGTTTGGGTAGTGTAGGGGTACTGCTGGGGGTGGTGTTTTAGGGTTTAGGGTAGTGCAGTGGTGTTTGTGTAGTGTAGGGGGTAGTGTTTTAGGGTTTAGGGTAGTGCAGTGGTGTTTGTGTAGTGTAGGAGGTCATGTTTTAGGGTTTAGGGTAGTGCAGTGGTCTTTGGGTAGTGTAGGGTGTCGTGCGGGGGTAGTGTGTTAGGGTTTAGGGTAGTGTAGGGGGTCATGCGGGGGTAGTGTTTTAGGGATTAGGGTAGTGCATTGGTGTTTGGGTAGTGTAGGGGGTCATGCGGGGGTAGTGTTTTAGGGTTTAGGGCAGTGCAGTGGTGTTTGGGTAGTGTAGGGGTCGTGCTGGGGGAGTGTTTTAGGGTTTAGGGCAGTGCAGTGGTGTTCGGGTAGTGTAGGGGGTCGTGCTGGGGGAGAGTTTTAGGGTTTAGGGCAGTGCAGTGGTGTTCGGGTAGTGTAGGGGGTCGTGCTGGGGGTAGTGTTTGAGGGTTTAGGGCAGTGCAGTCGTGTTCGGGTAGTGTAGGGGTTGTGCTGGGGGTAGTATTTTAGGGTTTAGGGCAGTGCAGTGGTGTTTGGGCAGTGTAGGGGGTAATGCTGGGGGTGGTGTTTTAGGGTTTAGGGCAGTGCAGTGGTGTTCGGGCAGTGTAGGGGGTCGTGCTGGGGGTGGTGTTTCAGGGTTTAGGGCAGTGCAGTGGTGTTCGGGCAGTGTAGGGGTGGTGTTTCAGGGTTTAGGGCAGGGCAGTGGTGTTCGGGCAGTGTAGGGGGTCGTGCAGGGGGTGGTGTTTCAGGGTTTGGGGCAGTGCAGTGGTGTTCGGGCAGTGTAGGGGGTCGTGCTGGGGGTGGTGTTTCAGGGTTTGGGGCAGTGCAGTGGTGTTCGAGCAGTAAAGGGGGTCGTGCTGGGGGTGGTGTTTCAGGGTTTCGGGCAGTGCAGTGGTGTTCGGGCAGTGTAGGGGGCGGTGCAGGGGGTGGTGTTTCAGGGTTTAGGGCAGTGCAGTGGTGTTCGGGCAGTGTAGGGGGTGCTGCAGGGGGTGGTGTTTCAGGGTTTAGGGCAGTGCAGTGGTGTTCGGGCAGTGTAGGGGGTCGTGCTGGGGCTGGTGTTTCAGGGTTTAGGGCAGTATAGTGGTGTTCGGGCAGTGTAGGGGGTCGTGCTGGGGCTGGTGTTTCAGGGTTTAGGGCAGTGCAGTGGTGTTCGGGCAGTGTAGGGGGTCATGCTGGGGCTGGTGTTTCAGGGTTTAGGGCAGTGCAGTGGTGTTCGGGCAGTGTAGGTGGTCGTGCTGGGGCTGGTGTTTCAGGGTTTAGGGCAGTGCAGTGGTGTTCGGGCAGTGTAGGGGGTCATGCTGGGGCTGGTGTTTCAGGGTTTAGGGCAGTGCAGTGGTGTTCGGGCAGTGTAGGGGGTCTTGCTGGGGCTGGTGTTTCAGGGTTTAGGGCAGTGCAGTGGTGTTCTGGCAGTGTAGGGGGTCGTGCTGGGGTGGTGTTTCAGGGTTTAGGGCAGTGCAGTGGTGTTTGGGCAGTGTAGGGGTCATGCTGGGGCTAGTGTTTCAGGATTTAGGGCAGAGCAATGGTGTTCAGGCAGTGTAGGGGTTTTGCTGGAGGTGGTGTTTCAGGGTTTAGGGCAGTGCAGTGGTGTTCGTGCAGTGTAGGGGGTGGTGTTTCAGGGTTTAGGGCAGTGGTGTTCAGGCAGTGTAGGGGGTCTTGCTGGGGTTGATGTTTCAGGGTTTAGGGCAGTGCAGTGGTGTTCGGGCAGTGTAGGGGGTCGTGCTGGGGGTGGTGTTTCAGGGTTTAGGGCAGTGCAGTGGTGTTCCGGCAGTGTAGGAGGTCGTGCAGGGGGTGGTGTTTCAGGGTTTAGGGCAGTGCAGTGGTGTTCGGGCAGTGTAGGGGGTCATGCTGGGGGTGGTGTTTCAGGGTTTAGGGCAGTGCAGTGGTGTTCGGGCAGTGTAGGGTGTCGTGCTGAGGGGTGGTGTTTCAGGGTTTAGGGCAGTGCAGTGGTGTTCGGGCAGTGTAGGGGGTCGTGCAGGGGGTGGTGTTTCAGGGTTTAGGGCAGTGCAGTGGTGTTTGGGCAGTGTAGGGGGTCATGCAGGGGGTGGTGTTTCAGGGTTTAGGGCAGTGCAATGGTGTTCGGCCAGTGTAGGTGGTCTTGCTGGGGGTGGTGTTTCAGGCTTTAGTGCAGTGGTGTTCGGGCAGTGTAGGGGGTCTTGCTGGGGGTGGTGTTTCAGGGTTTAGGGCAGTGCAGTGGTGTTCGGGCAGTGTAGGGGGTCTTGCTGGGGCTGGTGTTTCAGGGTTTAGGGCAGTGCAGTGGTGTTCGGGCAGTGTAGGGGGTCGTGCTGGGGCTGGTGTTTGAGGGTTTAGGGTAGTGCAGTGGTGTTCGGGCAGTGTAGGGGGTCGTGCTGGGGCTGGTGTTTCAGGGTTTAGGGCAGTGCAGTGGTTTTCGGGCAGTGTAGGCGGTCGTGCTGGGGCTGGTGTTTCAGGGTTTAGGGCAGTGCAGTGGTGTTCGGGCAGTGTACGGGGTGGTGCTGGGGCTGGTGTTTCAGGGTTTAGGGCAGTGCAGTGGTGTTCGGGCAGTGTAGGGGGTCGTGCTGGGGGTGGTGTTTCTGGGTTTAGGGCAGTGCAGTGGTGTTCGGGCAGTGTAGGGGGTCGTGCTGGGGCTGGTGTTTCATGGTTTAGTGCAGTGGTGTTCGGGCAGTGTAGGGGGTCGTGCTGGGGGTGGTGTTTCAGGGTTTAGGGCAGTGCAGTGGTGTTCGGGTAGTGTAGGGGGTCATGCTGGGGGTGGTGTTTCAGGGTTTAGGGCAGTGCAGTGGTGTACGGGCAGTGTAGGGGTCTTGCTGGGGGTAGTGTTTCGGGGTTTAGGGCAGTGCAGTGGTGTTCGTGCAGTGTAGGGGGTCGTGCTGGGGGTGGTGTTTCAGGGTTTAGGGCAGTGCAGTGGTGTTCGGGCAGTGTAGGGGGTCGTGCTGGGGGTGGTGTTTCAGGGTTTAGGGCAGTGCAGTGGTGTTCGGGCAGTGTAGGGGGTCGTGCAGGGGGTGGTGTTTCAGGGTTTAGGGCAGTGCAGTGGTGTTCGGGCAGTCTAGGGGTCGTGCTGGGGCTGGTGTTTCAGGGTTTAGGGCAGTGCAGTGGTGTTCGGGCAGTGTAGGGGGTCTTGCTGGGGGTGGTGTTTCAGGGTTTAGGGCAGTGGTGTTCGGGCAGTGTAGGGGGTCTTGCTGGGGGTGGTGTTTCAGGGTTTAGTGCAGTGCAGTGGTGTTCGGGCAGTGTAGGGGGTCTTGCTGGGGGTAGTGTTTCAGGGTTTAGGGCAGTGCAGTGGTGTTCGTGCAGTGTAGGGGGTCGTGCTGGGGATGGTGTTTCAGGGTTTAGGGCAGTGCAGTAGTGTTCGGGCAGTGTAGGGGGTCGTGCAGGGGGTGGTGTTTCAGGGTTTAGGGCAGTGCAGTGGTGTTCGGGCAGTGTTGGGGGTCGTGCTGGGGGTGGTGTTTCAGGGTTTAGGGAAGTGCAGTGGTGTTCGGGCAGTGTAGGGGGTCGTGCTGGGGGTGGTGTTTCAGGGTTTAGGGCAGTGGTGTTCGGGCAGTGTAGGGGGTCTTGCTGGGGGTGATGTTTCAGGGTTTAGGGCAGTGCAGTGGTGTTCGGGCAGTGTAGGAGGTCTTGCTGGGGGTAGTGTTTCAGGGTTTAGGGCAGTGCAGTGGTGTTCGGGCAGTGTAGGGGTCATGCTGGGGGTGGTGTTTCAGGGTTTAGGGCAGTGCAGTGGTGTTCGGGCAGTGTAGGGGGTCGTGAAGGGGTGGTGTTTCAGGGTTTAGGGCAGTGCAGTGGTGTTCGGGCAGTGTAGGGGGTCGTGCTAGGGTATGTGTTTCAGGGTTTAGGGCAGTGCAGTGGTGTTCAGGCAGTGTAGGGGGTCGTGCAGGGGCTGGTGTTTCAGGGTTTAGGGCAGTGCAGTGGTGTTCGGGCAGTGAAGGGGGTTGTGCTGGGGGTAGTGTTTTAGGGTTTAGGGTAGTGCAGTGGTGCTTGTGTAGTGTAGGGGGTCGTGCTGGGGGTAGTGTTTTAGAGTTTAGGGTAGTGCAGTGGTGTTTGTGTAGTGTAGGGGTCATGTTTTAGGGTAGTGCAGTGGTGTTTGGGTAGTGTAGGGGGTCGTGCTGGGGGTAGTGTTTTAGGATTTAGGTTAGTGCAGTGGTGTTTGTGTAGTGTAGGGGGTCGTGCTGGGGGTAGTGTTTTAGGGTTTAGGGTAGTGCAGTGGTGCTTGTGTAGTGTAGGGGGTCGTGCTGGGGGTAGTGTTTTAGGGTTTAGGGTAGTGCAGTGGTGTTTGTGTAGTGTAGGGGGTCATGTTTTAGGGTAGTGCAGTGGTGTTTGGGTAGTGTAGGGGGTCGTGCTGGGGGTAGTGTTTTAGGATTTAGGTTAATGCAGTGGTGTTGGGGTAGTGTTTTAGGGTTTAGGGTAGTGCAGTGGTGTTTGTGTAGTGTAGGGGGTCATGCTGGGGGTAGTGTTTTAGGGTTTAGGATAGTGCAGTGGTGCTTGTGTAGTGTAGGGGGTCGTGCTGGGGTAGTGTTTTAGGGTTTAGGGTAGTGCAGTGGTGTTTTTGTAGTGTAGGGGGTCATGTTTTAAGATGCAACGCTCCAATACCTGACCAGTCTGCACTACATAAAACTGCAAAAAACTAAAAATAAAAAGTGTTTTGCACACTTTTGTCATTGGGCTATATGTGGGCTACATCTCGGTAATATTTGTGCTACATTTGGGCTCTTTTTTCACTGGTGGCCATCTTGGAAGACTTCTTTGTTATGAAGTTTCCTAATTTCCTCATTTACTACAGTCTCCTCAGTAGGAAATGCTTTCAGTTTTTACTTTGATTCCATCAAGAAGGCATTCAGATGTGTCACACATTTGCCATAAATTCAGAATGTTATTACTCTAGTTGTTCATTAGATCACTGTAGTAAAGCTACTGCTCACCAAGGAGTTAACTGGAAGTCTACTGCTGGTATTGAAAGTGATTGTTTCAGTCTGCATGTCAGAATTTTCTAATGAAATAGAAGAGGATTTGAGATCTCACTTAAAACATGCACTACATTTTCTTTTGCAGCACTAACCATAATTTCTATGGCAAAATGAACCCCCTCATTTTGTTCCTTTTAACCCCTTGACCGCGATCGAATTCCGCTCGTATGCGGGACATTCCGATCGCGGGTGTGGTCGTGACGAGCTCAGCTCGTCATGCGCACAGCGCAACCGCGCAGACATGACGAGCTGAGCTCGTCATGAGCACGGAAGGGGTTAAATTAAATGTTTTAAGTGTTACCAGTTTATTCCAATCAAGATGGCTTCAGGTGTGCCATACTTTTGTCATAAGTAAGGCTGTTAGCACTCTAGTTGTTCTTTAGAACACTCTGGGAAGCTGCAGTAGAACACAAAGGCATCAACTGACAGGCTGCTCCTGTTGAAATATAACAGGAAGATATTTGAGATCTCACTTAAAACATGTCCTAATTTTTCTTTCTACAGCACTAACCATAATTTCTATGGCAAAATGAACCCCCTCATTTTGTTCCTTTTTAAATTAAATGTTTTAAGTGTTACCAGTTTATTCCAATCAAGATGGCTTCAGGTGTGCCATACTTTTGTCATAAGTAAGACTGTTAGTGCTCTAGTTGTTCTTTAGAACACTCTGGGAAGCTGCAGTAGAACACAAAGGCATCAACTAACAGGCTGCTCCTGTTGAAATATAACAGGAAGATATTTGAGATCACACTTGAAACATGTCCTAATTTTTCTTTCCAGAGCACTAACCATAATTTCTATGACAAGATGAACCCCATCATTTTGTTCCTTTTTAAATTAAATGTTTTAAGTGTTACCAGTTTATTCCAATCAAGATGGCTTCAGGTGTGCCATACTTTTGTCATAAGTAAGGCTGTTAGCACTCTAGTTGTTCTTTAGAACACTCTGGGAAGCTGCAGTAGAACACAAAGGCATCAACTGACAGGCTGCTCCTGTTGAAATATAACAGGAAGATATTTGAGATCTCACTTAAAACATGTCCTAATTTTTCTTTCTACAGCACTAACCATAATTTCTATGGCAAAATGAACCCCCTCATTTTGTTCCTTTTTAAATTAAATGTTTTAAGTGTTACCAGTTTATTCCAATCAAGATGGCTTCAGGTGTGCCATACTTTTGTCATAAGTAAGACTGTTAGCGCTCTAGTTGTTCTTTAGAACACTCTGGGAAGCTGCAGTAGAACACAAAGGCATCAACTAACAGGCTGCTCCTGTTGAAATATAACAGGAAGATATTTGAGATCACACTTGAAACATGTCCTAATTTTTCTTTCCAGAGCACTAACCATAATTTCTATGACAAGATGAACCCCATCATTTTGTTCCTTTTTAAATTAAATGTTTTAAGTGTTACCAGTTTATTCCAATCAAGATGGCTTCAGGTGTGCCATACTTTTGTCATAAGTAAGGCTGTTAGCACTCTAGTTGTTCTTTAGAACACTCTGGGAAGCTGCAGTAGAACACAAAGGAATCAACTGACAGTCTCTGCCCTTGTTGGATGTACATGTTTTACTGAGAATGTCAGACTTCATTCTCACATGACTGAGAAAGATAATGTGAATTTACAGAAAATATGCTCTCATTTTAGCTTCTGGGGCACCTTCCAAAACTGTATGGGACAAGCATGTGAAAATAGTTTTCTCTCAAACATGATTCATGATATCCCAGCAGAAGGTTTTTCACAGGGTAAAATCACCTTAGAACACACCACAATTCCTGAAATTAGTATGGTACCATCAACAAATGAATTCTAATGTAACTAAAGTCTGTTATCACCCTTTATAGTTCTCCTTTTGGTAACCCTCAAAATCTTCGATTCACTACAATGCATTTCAAAGGGGTACTATCATTTATATTGGTCCCAAGATGGCTGCCAGCAATTCCAGGATGAAGTGCTGACAGCCAATCAGATCTCACGATGACATGTGTGGTTAGGCTCCGCCCAGATATATATGTGTTTTTACTTTTGATTTTCTCAGCAACTACTGAACGGATTTACACCATTTAACAAAAAGGGTTCTTTTTGAACCAAGAACTACCTCTTTGCCAAATTTGGTGTAATTCCATTCAGCAGTTCGGGCTGTAGCCTTGCATAAAGTTTCCTATGGGAAATTGATTTTTTGACTATTATTTTTTTAATTTCTCCGCAATCTACTGAACGGATTTACACCATTTAACAAAAGGGTTCTTTCTGAACCAAGAACTACCTCTTTGCCAAATTTGGTGTAATTCCGTTCAGCAGTTCGGGCTGTAGCCGTGTCTAAAGTTTCCTATGGGAAAATGAATGGGGAAAACACGCTTTGGGACCCCCTTTTTCTCGGCCCCCGCTTGACGAATCACCCTGAGACTTTCAGGGTAGGAGCGGACCGGAGCGGGCCATAAAGTTTGAAAATTTCGCGAAGATTCGTCAACCGACGCAAGAGTTATTTCAAATAGAATGTCGCGGATTTCCTATGGAAAATAGGTCCTAACTATAACTATCTACTGGCGACCGCCAGTAGATAATATATATATATATATATATATATATATATATATATATATATATATATATATATATATATATATATATATATTACACAGTGAAGGTCACCCCTGTGTAGTTATACTTAGGACCAGGTTTCCATAGGAAATAGATTTTTTGGTTTGCTAATAACTTTGGTGAATTTGACAAATCTTCACAAAACTTTTCACACAATATATTGTCAACTCAGCTCCTTTGTGGAAAGTTTTGGGGTGATACGTCGCGTGGGGGCAGAGAAATAGTGGGTTCCAAAACGAGTTTTCCCCATTCAATTTCCCATAGGAAAATTGAACAGCGCTACAGCCAAAACGGCTAAAGAGAATTACTCCAAATTTGGCCGAAAGCTAGATTTTTGCCAAGAAAGTGTGTTTTTTTGTGATTTGGTGGAAATCCGTTCAGCAGAAGTATCGCGGGTCCCGCAGATCAAAAGATTAGATCTGATTGGCTGCCTCACTTCAAGAAAGATTTTTGACAGCTGTTTAAGGACTCAGAGATTTAGGGGGTCATTATGATGGCGGGCGGATCGCCATCACAACATAAATTACCCCCGCCATATTACTATGGCGGGGGTACCGCGGTGGACGGAAAGTCCGTCCGCCGCTTTTCCGCCGGTCGGCAATCGTCACGATTGCCGGCCGGGCGGAACTTGGGAATAATATGGTGGCGGTGCCTGGAAGGCACCGCCATCCATATCATGATGCCTGGCGGTTCCGGCTTTTTCATGGCTGCGATGCCGCCATGAAAGGGCTGGCGGGAATTGCTGTGGGGGCCTGTTGCGGGCCCCCAGGGGGGTGGGGGGCTGCACTTGGGGGGTACCTATGGTACCCCCCTACATTGCCATGCTCAAGGTGGCAGGCACCGCACGGTGCCTGTCACGTTGTGCATGGCAATGCACAACATGCCTCTTTGGCATTGCGGCGGGTGCTGCTTACAGCAGCACCCACCGCAATGTTAGTGATGCGTGATGCGACCACCAGGGTGGCGGTCGCACCCTAATTGGTGGTGCGGGACCGCCGCACCGCTGGCAACCGGTCCCAGCACCGCTAGGGTGGTGGGCGGACTGAAGTCCGCCCGCCATCCTAATAGGCCCCTTAGTGCCTGAGTCCTAAAAAAACCCATGTATGGGATCAGGGTAGGGATACCCTTACTCCCTAGACCTTGTGGGCCTGGGGCCAACATTTTTTTTTTTTTTAACTATACCGCAGTAAAAAAGAATTTAAAAAGGTGCAGCCTTGCACCTTTTTCAATTTGAAGTCACCTGGGGTGGGCCCAGGAGGGGTCACCACATAAAAAATATGAAAGGAGGTTGCATGTGGCCGCCACCCAAGCCATTTAATGGCCCTGGCTACACCATCCCTTGGGCTTCTGTAATTAGGGCGCTCCCCCACCCCAAGTCATATAATGGCACCAGGGACCCCATCCCACTAGACCCAATGGCTGGCAGTGTCCCGAGTACCCCATTCACCGGGACACTGTGTTGTTCCCTGCCCGGGAGAGCACAGAAATGAACAGAAATGTAACTCTCTGCTGTGCTCTCCTGGGCAGGGAACCTAGGTTTTGCTTTCGCCTGGTAAGAGCACACCAATACATGCAGCTCTCACTGGCATCAGGATGAGTGCTGGCTGGGGAACCTGTGGGGTCGCAGGCTATGAGTCTCCCCTTGCAGCCCCCAAGGGCTCTAAATGTTGTGGGTGCCCTGGGTGGGTCCGAAGGCACACACACAAAAAAAAAGAAAAGGGTGCAGGCTCCCTCCGGCGCACTGGATGGATGCTGGTTATGGAGCCAGCAGGCCGTGGTGGCCATGGATCTCCCCCTGTGCCCCCTACATTTTAAAGTTGATCGTGCTCCTGCTGGGACCGGGGCATCGCCTATTGATCAAAAGTATAGATGGTTGTCTAGTGGGGAGCCAGCAGGGCCACCAAAGGAAAAAACTAAGTAAAAAAAGCAAGGACACATTTGAAATGAGTGGAATAGCTCCTGCTGGGGGATGCTCCCAATAATGATCTGGGAGGGCTATGTATAGTTATTAATACATGCTTGTGGTGCCACGAGAAGGGGAAAGGGCACGCAAAGCATTTATTTAAAAAATCTAGTTGGGTGGCAGTTATATTTACTTCATATAACTATAACTGGTGGATTTCAGTCTTTTTTTGAGTTTAAATATTGTGTTTTAACTGACATTTTCACCCAACTATAACATCACTTTCTTTGTTTCTTTCACTGAATATATATATATATATATATATATATATATATATATATATATATATATATATATATATATATATATATATATATATATATATATATATTAAGAGGGACATTATAGTTAGGAAATAGAATTTCACCAAGAAAACAAAGGTTACAGGGATGTTATAGTTAGGTTCAGATTGTACACACACGAAACCATAGAAATTCAGCAGTTATAGTTATATCAAGTAACTATAACTTGTGCCCTAAGATAACTATAACTCACGCCCCCACACTAAACTTCACCAGTTATAATTATCTCAAGTAACTGTAACTCCTGCCCTAAGGTACTTATAACTCACACCCTCACCATGCACTGCTACTTACCCTACATATTACATTACTCATGACATCATCTTTGACATCATTGATAATATCACTGTGCATGGCGGGGTGCGAGTTATAGTTACCTTAGGGCGCGAGTTATAGTTACTTGAGATAACTATAACTAGTGAATTTCAGTAGTTTTTAGAGTTCAAAACGTTACGTTGTTACTGAACATTTCACCTAAATATAAGGTTACTTTAACCTTGTTTTTTTCAGTGAATATATATATATACCCACTGAAAAAACAAAGATTAAAGTGAGTTTAATTTGTGGGGACTCCTCCGGACCCTGGTCCAACTTAGGGGCTTGTATTTTAAAGGGACACCTTTTAAAAAATATTACCTCTGGTCTCTCTCTCTATATATATATGGTATATCACTGAACTGAAAAAGAGTCAGAGGTTTGGAGCATAACCATGACTTATGTACCTTGGTAAGTACAACCCAAAGATTATTTTTTGCTTCTGTGCCACTTGATGTAGAATGGTATCTCTTGTACCCAGCACTACTACATAGCCAAGAGCTGTGTTAAATACGGATAGTAGTCAGAGCATGACCAAAGGCACTGTGAAGTGGCCTTTGACCATGTCCTCTACCCAGTCCTCATACTCCCAGTGCCAGCTGAGAACATCCTTCAGCCATGAAACGTAAGCTCTTGCTATGGACCAGCAACAAGTTGCCCAGCAACAAATCACCATGTCCCCAGAGCCTACTGTGCATGTCAGCCAGCTCTGGGTTTTGGCCACTCTGTATCTGTGACCCAAGAGCCTACAGCACATGGCTTTGAGCATCTGACACACACATAGGGCATGCCCTTTCTGTCCACTGTCCCAGAGACAACTGCAACTCAATTCTGACAGGCATCCACAAGTCCAATCTTACTCTCTACAAAGCTTTGATGAGTTAATGAGTTGATGCTTTGCTCCTAGTCTTTGTGACCCCAGTGCTCACTGTATGTGGCAAGCTTCTTGCCTGCATCACATTCTGATCCAGTCACACATGGAAACCTACTTGTCAGCTGATCTAAAAACCTCAGGAACAAAGAGATATTCAGATTTGAAACCAAGAAGTTCAAATCCCACCCGCAACCTCATCCTTCCCAGGCACAGCTACATCTCTCTGGAACTTCTAGCTGAGAACCTCTGATGTCTCTTCTCTTCTTTTTTGCATCCTTTCACATCTGCCTCCGCTCTTGTCTTTACCCTCTAACAAACCCCCTCTCAGCTCTGATGTTTTGCTCTGTCTTTGATGCTGAATTTAATGTTAGCTCTAACCAATTGTTGTTTGTATCCTATGGTATTGCAAAGAGATCCTGGTCACCACCATATTAGAGATCTAGTTCCCTATCCATTATTCCTCATGGTAAGTACACTGGTGCTAATCTTAGGAAGAATTATTTTAAATAACGATATGAAATAAATAAATAAAATAAATAGCTTATAGGCATGACATGAGCAGATGGGTCTGGCTGCAGGCCATGTCCATTGGCCATGCCCTGTGCCCAACTCCTATGACTCTAAATGACATTGTTCCTGGTGTTTGGCAATGCACAGTGCGTCTGGCCACAGGACTTGAACAGAGGCCTTGACCTGCACCCAATTACCATGACATCAAAGCACACTACTCATGGCCTTGGGCAATGTACATCAGTCTCTCACCAAAACGCAGTGACAACTCTGTACCCAGTCTGATGATCACAGAGTCCAGTGGGCACCATATTCAGCCATGTGCAGTGTGCTGTGGCTGTAAAGTATGCTCTTTAGCCATTCCATGTGTTGAATACCAGTGACCCCAGAGCACACTGCATGTGGCATCCTCCTGCGCACAGACAGATCTGGTTCTAGACATTCCCTTCAGCCATGCTTTGCTCCTAGTCTTTGTGACCCCAGTGCTCACTGTATGTGGCATTTGAACTGTACAGCAGACTCTGGTCCCAACTCCCCATAATGCCAGAGTGCACTGTACACATCCTAAGCTCATGCATAATAGTCTTAGGCTGCAAGCAGTGGCCTTCAGCCCCCCCGCGCCCTCCCAGGAGCCCACAATCCAGAGCCTTTGACCCAGCACTGCTGCCTTGGTCACAGCCCCTGTGACCCTAAACCCTACTTCATGTGGCCTTTAGCATGTGACCATGCCCTGGCCACAGGCAGTGGCATTGGGATATGCCCTGCATACCATCCCCAATACAGTGGTGTAGCTAGACCTAAGGCTGCCCATGGCGGCCCCTGCATTTGCCGCCACGAATAGGCCTGCATGTAAAGGGGGTGCTGGCGATTCCCACGACGGCCACAGGTATAAGCGGGGGGGCGGGAGACCTCCGCCCCTGAAACTTGTGTTGCCCGGGGCAGACCGCCCCCAGCCCCCCACACCCCTCCTTGCTACATCACTGCCCCAATACTCCACAGACTTTGACTGTGTGCAGCAGACTCTAGCCACAAGATAATGCCTTCGGCCCATGGACTTAGGGATGTGAGAGGTCCCTTCAGCTCAAATATGGCCATCTTACATTACTCACTCGGGGACACATTCTCCTTGCATGCATTAAGGCCCATGACATCCTTGCCAGGTCACTGAGCCCATAGCCATTTTGCCATTCAGCCATTTAGCCATTCTGATAAACTGGAAATATGAAGACCAATGCTGGATGAAGCATACTTCACACAGAAAAATGCTACTCCACATGGCAGTGGCTGGATCAGCTATTTGCTTTACCTTGACACACGTGTACCAATCCAATATGTTACTTTCTAGTAAACTGTTGAATTCATAGCATTGTGATAATCGTCATTGAAAACTGAAAACTGTTTCATTTAATAAAGAAATACAGCATAACCGATAAAACAACCATTATCTTAAAATGTAAGTTGATTAAGTAAACAACATTAGTAAAAACTATCAAAAAAAGACATTCATAGTTCAAATAAAAGTATTTTAAGAAGTAATAACAGAGATTTTCCTAATTCACAGTCTTTGGCATGCTAACCTGGGTCTTTCCTTTCTAGCTGATAATATGCATGATCTAGAAATCTGACTGCACAATTAACAAGTTGCATGTCCTCCCCATATACATTTCGTAATTGCTTCATTGATGCTCATGCGTTTAATTAGAGACATAATAAGACTTTTCGTTGGATCATCAGTTGAGGCAAGAGCTTATTAGGTGTGACATGAATAATGTCCTATCGCCACAGTTTACAACACTTGCAATTAAACATTTTGTTGTTTTTTCAGCTCACCCTAATGTCAGCTATCAGGTGGAGTTGAAAATAAAATCTCATACATTTCCCTCTTACGCTTGATTTGAGATGATTTTGGAGATAGGATGGGGACGCAGGATGACCATTGAAGACACCGGGCATTGTTGCTTTTTAGCATGAAAATCTATTTTATATTTCCCCCAAAAAACAATAGTTTACATTTTTCTCCCACCCCTGTTTTAAATGAGTTGTAATCCAACACATTTTCATATTTATGTAATATTATATTAAGATTTTTAAGATCAAGTAAGTGTTTAGCTGGTACTTTGTTTCTTATATCTTTCCACATTATGGATTTAAGAGATCGTTCTTCAGTGGATCACAAGCAATAATAATAGTGTATATATTGCATATCCAGGCCCAGATTTACTATGCCCTTGTGTTGCCATTGCATCATGCAAGGCGACGCATGGCAACACAAGGGTTTAAGTGAAATTTACTAAGCTACGGAAAGCCAGCTTGTTTGGCTCTGCATGATTAATCAATCAATCAGGAGTTATTTATATAGCACAGCTTATCACCCTAGAGGGCATCCAGGCGCTATGCTGAAATTCCAGATTAATGCAAGGCAGTGCAAATTGTTGCCTTGCATTACTCTGCATTGTGAAGGCGTTCCCTGAGTGGAGTGGGGGCGTTCCCATGCATCCACCCATGGTTTATGGCGAATTCCCAAATTTACTGTAGATAGTAAACCTGGGAATGCGTTAAAATGCGACCCTGTCCCAAAAGAGGTGTAACGCGGAGAAATAGGTTTATATCTCCTTGTTATTTCCTCCTTGTAAGTATGCAGCATTCTACAGCTCACATAGAAAGAGGAGAATGCATATGAGAATGGTTTTTGTATCCTGTTTGTAATGCATACACCCTTACACCATGGCACAAGGGTGCCTGTGTTGGTGCTAGGCTGCACACAGTGCACCAGCACAGAGAGAGAGCAGGGATGTGCCATATCTTAGTAAAATTGGAGCATTCCTGCTGTTTCCTTTTGATGCAGGGCAACAAGTTGTATTACTGCGTTGCATCAAATGTTAGTAAATCTGGTTTTTAATATAATGCTCATGTGTAACAGTCTGAACTACAGTGTTGTTTGGCCGATTGAACTTGAAGTTGAGAGACTGAAGATAAATATTATTGCTGAACTCATATTTTTTTTTCCATGCCATCATTGAGTTTATTTCCAAATGTAATGACCTCATAGGTCACTGTGGAGATAAATTTGGCTGTGAAGACTTGAAGAATTGATGTCGTTATTGGACTGAGCAATATAAGATCCAGCCTCCAAAGTTGAAACTGAAGATGGCAGGCTTTAGGGTTTATGGCTTTCAGATCGCAGACACACTCAACTCAATCAATTCAATTGCCCCACCCCAATACTCCTGCAATGCTTGCCATTTGCTTTCCAAAAGATCACTATTTTTGTTTTGGTAATATTCAATAGCAGATTATTACTTTTTTTATATTGATGAAGGGCCTAAAACGACGTTGAAGGCCAGTGGTGGTGCTATCCAGTAAAACTGTTTTGTTGGCAAATTCAAACAAAGGGATATGATGGCGGAGTTGATGCCAGACATATTTGGCTGAATTTATGCTGGTCTACGTATCTGCTGTATATAAAGTGAAAAGTAGGGTGCCAAAACACATCCCTGCGTATGTTCACAATTAGTTCAAATTTTCTTGCTTACAGTTGAGCCGTCACCTCTTTTGATCCTCAGCCATGTGTCGGTGTGTAGCAGTTGGATAGCTTATAAAAGTGATGTGGATATTCCCATATTACAATATGTTTGAACTCAGTGGCCTAGCTAAGGGGGGGGTGGCACTGTTTTTGGGGGCGGTGGAGGTGAGCAAGTCGTGTCTGTCGACTACCACCATCCCCCCACTCTGAGAACAAGTTGTCCATCAGCCGCCAGACATCCCTCCCCCTGGAACAAGTTGTCAGGTAAACGCCACTCCCCTTGGTTCTGGGGTCATTAAGTCAAACTCGAAAAAGGAAAAGTTCATTATTAGACGTGTCCGACTCACTGGCTTACCTTCTATATAGCACACTAGCTGGCATGTGTTGTATAAATCAGAAAGATTGTAATATTTATATTTATATCACAGGATAAAAGATAATATAAAAATGCTACATGTTTTTTGATT
Organism: Calotriton arnoldi; assembly: GCA_963921515.1. NCBI lineage: Eukaryota > Metazoa > Chordata > Amphibia > Caudata > Salamandridae > Calotriton > Calotriton arnoldi. The sequence goes on from CAWUFW010023264.1 coordinate 72,636, forward strand.
ATTCTAGAACATGATAACTTAGAAAACTATTTGGTTAAATATAAAAAAGTAAAAATATAATTTATAAATGATAATAAATGCCTATGTTTTTTCTTTTCCTTTTTTATTTTGTAAACAGTAGGAGAACCTTTCATTCTACATTACTATGCTGCCTTTTACATCCCCATTCAATTTTACACTTTATGGTACTATGCGGTTCTATTTCATTTTCTTTATTTATTGTTTTTTAATGCTTTCAGCATTATTTTCCATAAATCTCTCTTGCCGTGGTTTGGTTTGAGAAACACTATTTAACTTCTTTCATGGCATGAGAGTTTTTGCACCACAAATAGTGGAAAAAAATCAACATTTGCTTTCAATGTTTTCCATTTCACCACTTCATTGGAGATGATCATTTCAATGAGAGTAATATTAAAAGACTATTCAGAAAATCTGAATCTGTTGAGCTTTGCTAAAATTGGTTAAGGTGTTGATTCAGTGCCCCGGAGAGGAAAACTAGACTTGAATTTTAGATAAATAAAATAGGAGGCAGAAAGACACCTCAGGGATACACTGTCAGATGTTCACTGATAGCTTTTTTTAAAACTGAATATATTCTCCATGTCAACATCCTCTTGACAAATGCAGTAAATCCTTGTGTAGACAGCATATTAAGCCTGCCCACGCTGGTATAGCTAGGTTAAAAAATAAATGACAATGTTATGAAATATAGTTCCTAAGTTAATGAGTTTTTATAGCAATTGTGGGTGTGCCCGATCACTAAATTTTTCTAAGGCAAGAATGTGGGATTACATAACAATTAATTCACTTTATTAGAGGCAGACATATGGAACAGCAAGCTTGTGCTATTCATAAGAAGTGATATTTACAGCTAATTATACTTGTTAATATATTTACTAAACTAATTTTCCTGAAAGGTTGGATAAAAAATATATTTCACAGAATTTAAAACTAAGGGCCAGATTTACTAACATTTTGCGTCATTGCTGCACCAGTTTTGTGGCGCATTCATGACACAAAATGCTAGTAGATATTTACATAGCCACCAAGGGGCGATTTGCGCCGCTTGGTGTGGCTTTGTAAAAAAATGGAATGGAATGCAGCGGCTTGTGCTGCATTGCGCTACATTTCATTTTGGAGGCGTTGCATGGGTGGGACATGGGTGTTCCCATGCCTCCACCCATGGATTTCACGTAATCCTTGATTTACAATGGTTTGTAAACTTGGGATAGCGTTAAATCGGTATGCCTCCCAGAGGATGGCGTAACAAGGAGAAAAATCTTTTTTTCTCCTCGTTATTTCTTCTTTCTATGTGTGCTGCATTCTGCAGCACACATTGAAAGAGGGAAATGCCTCCAGAGATTGTTTTTTTGAAGCAAGGTATCCCTTCCTGCACAAAAACAATTCTTCTTGTAACACAGCCACCTTTGCACCGTGGTGCAAGGGTGCCTGCGTTGGCGCTAGGCTGCCTGAAGTGCGCCAGCGATATGAGAGAGAAGTGCACCACATCTTAGTTGATATGGCACACTTCTGCTCTTTCCCTTTCATACAACGCAGCGCAGCAAGTTGCCTTGCTACACTGCGTTGTGTGAAAGGTTAGTAAATCTGGCCCATAATGTGCGGAATACTTCGTTGATATTTACCCATGCATAAGAGTTTAAATGAAGAAATAAAAGTTATTCAAAAAAATCATGCACGCCATCATCAATGTACTTTATTTCAGTCTAGTGACCTTAAAAGGGCAATTGCAATAACTACATTATAATAAATAAAACATAAAGCTAACAAATACAATGTATAATCATTATGATAAACAGTAAGCAATAAGATGAGCCTGGTGGGAGACCTCTGGGGGAATAAATACCACTATCAACATAAACCTACATAGTAAGCGAAAACTAGGCTATAACGTGGTCCGCCATGTTAAATACTCCGGCCACATAAGTCTAAAAAGAATTATCCCTCTCTTAATAACCATAGATATTAAGGGGGTCATTACGATGGCGGGCGGAAACACTACCGCCGTGCCGTCGGAGGTAAAAACCGCTAGTTACCGTCCGCCAGCAACTGCCCGCCCTCCCGCCAAATTAGGATGTGAAAAGTCAGGCAAATACCGCCCGCAAGCCTGCGACGCCGCCCGCCATCAAAGTGCGCCCGTTTACGTAGCGGCGCCAGCCAACGGAGGCACACCGTCCGACGAAATGACGTACCGCCCGGCGTACAAATTACGATGACACAACCAAACAGCCTCACCGGCAAAGAGACACCGCACGAGAACAGGAGGCAGAAACCACATTGCTGACCACAGAAACACCAACCCGGCCTACTCCGACATGAATCCTGCTCTCCAGGCCATCCCTATGCTGTACCTGATGCAGCACCTAGGAGTGAACGCGCAACGACGACGCAGGTAGGCAGACACACAACAAGGGCATGCAAACACCGCACACAATGCAAGGGTGGAAAAACTGTACATGGGCCCCCTAGACACCCCTGTGGGGACAGGACACATCCAACACTGTACCCACACATATCCCACCTGTAAAATATAATCAACCCGCAACATCCTGGGCACCCACTACCCCGGACCAGGAGGTGACGTCCCCGTCATGGCACCGCAGCGCCCCGGCGATGACGCACATGCGCACAACGCAGAGGCCAACGACAGCGCCACGCATGGGCTGCACACAAACACCACAGGGTCACAACAACACACCACACACACCAGCCCCACTCTGAAGGCACATGTCACGTGGTCCCCCTGCGTAAATCATGACCACAACCGACAACTCACAGTTGCCAAAACGTAGTCACACAAGTGCGCCGAACAGGGGAGCAAAGTGTCGTCGAAAGAGGACACACACCTGTGTGCAAAGCATGGAGAAGCACACGGCAGCTGCTACAGAACAGCACAAACAATGGACATTGACCGCAAAAGGCACGCCAGTCACAACAAACAATACCTATACCATCCTGCACGCAATAACAAGCCATGCAATGTACAAAACAGAGAAACCCTGCTGCCTGAGAACAGGTGTTCACAATCACTACGCCCACACACAAGTCCCAATGTACAGCGGAAAAGAAGTGACCCACCCACACACGGGAGAGCAGATAGCAGTGAATGTCCTTCCATTCCCACACCCAAATCACATTGCAACATATCCTGCAGGAGAACTGAGCCATTGTAACAACCACAACCCAAACATAGCCATGCTGAGTCAACCTTCCACTGGCAGATAACGCCGAACATGAAAGAAAGATAAAACCACAAAATACAATTATACCACTGCTCCTTGTGGCTCAAATGCAAGTAATCATGAAAGAGTCAGACACCACTGGCCTTGACCATTCATAGGAGCATGTGGGATGAGGGCCTGTGTCCACCTCCCAAGCCATACCCAAAGTCCTGTCGCCTAACATCCATTCAAGAACACCCAGCATCGTCGGAGGTTGCACTCAGCAGACAGCCCAGGCAGCCGGAGCACGCCATCACAGCACCCTGCAGCAAAATGGATGGTGCACCAGTACTATACACCTACGCCAGACAGATGCAGCTGTACAGCAATAGCTTGCTACAGATAGTGGGCTGTGCAAATCTGGCTATGCTGAATGTAAGTTATCGAGTAACTTACCGCATTGAAATGTTCAGCTGCGTCATCCCCGTTTTCTACTGTCGGAGGTGCCCGTACCACTGGCCTGTGGATTTATGTCTCTCCAACCCGGCATGTCCAATTGGGGACCTGGTACACCTGTTCTCACCCCTGGACGCCCACGACAGGAACTGTTCAGTGTATGGGGGCATGGCGTTTGTGGCTGCAATAGGACACACACTGCAATGGGACCAGTGTGCCTCCGCACAACGTATGCTGGATTACAGTTTCATTGAATGTCACCCGACATGTCCCATCAGGATTCTACAAGGGACAACTTACGAGGAACACGTTGCAACCCACCATCCGCTTCATTGGATGTCAACCATAAATACCACCAATGCGAGGGATGCTCTGCAGGAAGGTATCGCATACCTGACAACCTGTCAATTCATGGGTCCCCAAATCAATACCCACATTGAACATTCATGTGCAACACCGTACCTATGCTTGGCGTCCGCACGCAGTAGCCAGTTAGCTGTGCAACAACTATACCATGCACTCGGAAACAAACACCTTACCATCAACTCCACCGTCATGACACCTGACATTTCCGGGACATGCACCATGTCCATCACCATATCCCGTGTCCCTGCATGAACACGGGGAGGCTGAGGAATGGGACCTGTGTACAGTGACCACATGGCCAACATTGCACAAACCACAATGCTACAATATGCATGCCGCGCACCTGAACACATGCTCCTGTAAGTGCACGCTTATCTGTCTGCTGAATAACTTGAGAACTGTCATCTCACCTTCTTCTGAACTTCCGTGCCAGGACATTTGCATGGACAACAAATGCAACACCCTACAACATGTCCCCGGGCATTGAGTCATGTTCAGTAGCCACCATATCGCAACAACATGTGAGACTATGCTGCATGCATGTAGGCTCATGCTCTGATGTCACCTCTGACGCAGGTGTGTCGGAGTCACTATTGTTGTAAACCTGTACCATGGGACTTAGATGTACTGTGCTTATGATGTCAAGCTGTCTGGTAGGGTAAACCAATACTGTCTGTGTCACAGCCTAGGCCACCTCAGTAATGAGCTAATGTACTGTAGCATAGCAAGGGCAGGGCATTCTTAACTCTGAAGCCTTATTTCCACAATTAACGACGTATCACATCCACCTGTACCCCCTTTTGTATGTGTAATCATGCTAAGTATATCCTCCACATGCATTACGCTGCCAGTAGTGTCCACATCCTGCATCACAGAGGAAGTAAGCTCAAATACACGCCTTAAAGCTAATATCTGACTCTGGAGAATTATTGATCGTAGACAAGTACGAATGAGAGAGGATGAGAGTGTGTGAAGTACACGGGACTCGTGAGATTACCATGTAGTCAAGTGACATTGGATGTCAATGCATATGAGTTGCTGCCACTGTGGACCCAGTAAAATACCACAGGTCGTGGGCCTTGGCATGTCAGAGTCTGACGTGGCCCAACAGATCATCACATCAACACTGACGGCCTGGTCACTTCAAAGCACAGTCCTACATATGTGTACAATCACCTTCACAGTCTGACATCACACTGAACAAGCAATTATAGGAGCCACACCAGTAGCACGCCACATCAATGCATACCAAAACACACACGATATCAGTGTGGGTGGGCAGGGCTGCACAGTGAGTACGAACCGCCGAAATGTACATACATGCTCAATTGAACAAGGCACAATCTTCACATTCACACACCCTGCAGACCCACAATGGCCAATACATATCAAGTAGGAGTCATCCTGAACTGCAAGGACACACCCACACACTGTGCAACAGACAATACACACATGTGCTCACATTAACAGACCCGAACAAGGATACAAACACTGACCATGCCCCTGGGTAACACATGTGTGTAGCCAACATTGCCAGAGTGCACACACACACACCAACACTACCCCAAAGTCACACCACACACACCACACACACCTACACCTCCCAAATGCACACATTGAAAGTAAGCCATGTGCCCAGGCTCGATGTTCATCACAAGATACACATACACCTACACTGCTGGCCAGCCAGAAAGTAAGCTCACACATACCCGCACACTCTGCACATGCTACCTGTCATCCTGTGGCTAGACACACACCCCGTGCTTTGCATGCACGCAAACATGACACGTATACATTAACACAGAAATACCACCAAATACATGCAGACAATCCGTGTTACAGACACACGTCTTCATCACACACACAAGTAGCAGAGTCTGAAAGAAGTGAAGTCCCAGCCATGTATTATACACATAGGAATGTGAGACCAGACATTGCAATTGTTGAGGTACCATTCACGGCATGTGCCTCACTTAACTATGCACACACAGTAACAACTGCAAACAGCAACTACACAGACACAACCCACTACAGGAACAACAGCATCCAGTCACAGAATACATAGACAGGCGGCAACAATGTACAACACCAGGGACAGTGGCCAGTCCGATGTGCAGAGTACTGATACGAAAAGCTACGTATGCATTGTGTGTGAGTGTACCCTGCCATGGACAGCAACACTGCCATGGCAGTCACGATAGCCAGCACAGCCACCACTGTGGCACAGGTAGTTGTGTGAGGGTGCCTAA
>CAWUFW010023265.1:0-78847 GCA_963921515.1 Calotriton arnoldi
CTCATGTGTTGTGTGGTTGCCTGGGGACACTGGAACACACCCCCATCACCTGTTGTGTTTGATATGCAGTGTGAGTCTGCCTGTTTGTGTTTGTGCATTTGCACCACTGCATTGGCATATCTTGAGTGTGCCATTGGCTGTATGTTGTTTGGTGGCTTTCCCTGCTGTCCCTGGGACTCTCGGTCATCAGTCAGCACAATAATCATGGTTTGTATGTCCCATTGCTGCCATGGTATGGTATTTGTTCACCTGACATCTACAGTCTCCACAGGATATCTACATTTGTGTGTCCATTGGTGCAGATATGTGGGTCTGCATTATGATGGTCACTTCTGTCATTGTGTTATTTGTGAATGTTGACAATGTGAGCCCCCATGGGTGATGTTTGTATGCACATGGCCAAAGGTATGTTTTATTTGCACTGCACTGTTTGCCTCACCCAATCTATGTTGCTATGGGACACAAGCACTACTATGCCACTGATGTGTTTGTTGTTGTGTGACCAGGAATCATCCATGCAGTTTGGCTTTGGCAGCTTTACCCTGACTACACTTCCCTTTGATCACTGTGGTGATGGGTCTTTGGGCCCCATTGCCACACTGTTCAAAAGGTGCATCAGCTATGGACCCCACACTTCCCTTTTGGTCACTGTGGTGATGGGGCTTTGGCCCCATTGCCACACTGTTCAAAAGGTGCATCAGCTATGGACCCACACCTACCTTTTGGTCACTGTGGTGATGGGGCTTTGGGCCCCATTGCCACACTGTTCAAAAGGTGCATCAGCTATGGACCCCACACCTACCTTTTGGTCACTGTGGTGATGGGGCTTTGGGCCCCATTGCCACACTGTTCAAAAAGTGCATCAGCTATGGACCCCACACTTCCTTTTGGTCACTGTGGTGATGGGGCTTCAGGCCCCATTGCCACAATGTTCAAAAGGTGCATCAGCTATGGACCCCACACCTACCTTTGGTCACTGTGGTGATGGGGCTTTGGGCCCCATTGCCACACTGTTCAAAAGGTGCATCAGCTATGGACCCCACACCTACCTTTTGGTCGCTGTGGTGATGGGGTGTTCAACCCCATTGCCACATTGGCCATGGTCGGCTTAGCATTGTGGAGGCCACACACATTTATGTGTGACACATGTGCTAGGGGGTCACATTGCTATGTTCAATGTCATGTTCAGTGTTGTAGGCATTTGTCACAGACTACACACGCTTGTCATGGTGTTGGGGGGATGTAATTTTCAGACATTCCTTATGTGGGAGTATGCTGGTTGTGTCATGCATTACCCATCCTATGAGTAGGGGTGGAGGTAGTGGCAGGCATCCAGCCCCCCTGAGTAGGGGTGGTGGTAGTGGTAGGCATCCATCCCCTAAGGGTGGGGATGGTAGTAGTGACAGGCATCCAGCCCCCTGAGTGGGGTGGTGGTAGTGGCAGGCATCCAGGGCCCCTGAGTAGGGGTGGTGGTAGTGGTAGGCATCCATCCCCCTAAGGGTGGGGATGGTAGTAGTGACAGGCATCCAGCCCCCCTGAGTGGGGTGGTGGTAGTGGCAGGCATCCATCCCCTAAGGGTGGGGATGGTAGTAGTGATGGGCATCCAGCCCCTATGAGTGGGGATGGTAGTAGTGATGGGCATCCAGCCCCTATGAGTAGGGGTGGTGGTAGTGGTAGGCATCCAGGCCCCCTGAGTATGGGTGGTGGTAGTGGCAGGCATCCAGCCCCCCTGAGTAGGGGTGGTGGTAGTGGTAGGCATCCAGGCCCCCTGAGTAGGGGTGGTGGTAGTGGTAGGGCATCCATCCCCTAAGGGTGGGGATGGTAGTAGTGACAGGCATCCAGCCCCCTGAGTGGGGTGGTGGTAGTGGCAGGCATCCAGGCCCCCTGAGTAGGGGTGGTGGTAGTGGTAGGCATCCATCCCCCTAAGGGTGGGGATGGTAGTAGTGACAGGCATCCAGCCCCCCGGAGTGGGGTGGTGGTAGTGGCAGGCATCCATCCCCTAAGGGTGGGGATGGTAGTAGTGATGGGCATCCAGCCCCTAGTGAGTGGGGATGGTAGTAGTGATGGGCATCCAGCCCCCTGCGAGTAGGGTGGTGGTAGTGGTAGGCATCCAGGCCCCCTGAGTATGGGTGGTGGTAGTGGCAGGCATCCAGCCCCCTGAGTAGGGTGGTGGTAGTGGTAGGCATCCAGGCCCCTGAGTAGGGGTGGTGGTAGTGGTAGGCATCCATCCCCCTAAGGGTGGGGATGGTAGTAGTGACAGGCATCCAGCCCCCCCCTGAGTGTGGTGGTGGTAGTGGCAGGCATCCATCCCCCTAAGGGTGGTGATGGTAGTAGTGACAGGCATACAGCCTCCCCTGAGTGGGGTGGTGGTAGTGGCAGGCATCCAGCCCCTAAGGGTGGGGATGGTAGTAGTGACAGGCATCCAGCCCCCTGAGTGGGGTGGTGGTAGTGGCAGGCATCCATCCCCTAAGGGTGGGGATGGTAGTAGTGATGGGCATCCAGCCCCTATGAGTGGGGATGGTAGTAGTGATGGCATCCAGCCCCTATGAGTAGGGGTGGTGGTAGTGGTAGGCATCCAGGCCCCCTGAGTATGGGTGGTGGTAGTGGCAGGCATCCAGCCCCCCTGAGTAGGGGTGGTGGTAGTGGTAGGCATCCAGGCCCCCTGAGTAGGGGTGGTGGTAGTGGTAGGCATCCATCCCCTAAGGGTGGGGATGGTAGTAGTGACAGGCATCCAGCCCCCTAAGTGTGGTGGTGGTAGTGGCAGGCATCCATCCCCCTAAGGGTGGTGATGGTAGTAGTGACAGGCATACAGCCCCCCCTGAGTGGGGTGGTGGTAGTGGCAGGCATCCAGCCCCCCCTGAGTAGGGGTGGTGGTAGTGGCAGGCATCCAGCCCCCCTGAGTAGGGGTGGTGGTAGTGGTAGGCATCCAGCCCCCTGAAGGTGGGGATGGTAGTAGTGACAGGCATCCAGGCCCCCCTGAGTAGGGGTGGTGGTAGTGGTAGGCATCCAGCCCCCCCTGAGTAGGGGTGGTGGTAGTGGTAGGCATCCAGCCCCCCCTGAATAGGGGTGGTGGTAGTGGTGGGCATCCATCCCCCTAAGGGTGGGGATGGTAGTAGTGACAGGCATCCAGCCCCCTATGAGTGGGGATGGTAGTAGTGATGGGCATCCAGCCCCCTATGAGTGGGGATGGTAGTAGTGATGGGCATCCAGCTCCCTATGAGTGGGGATGGTAGTAGTGATGGGCATCCAGCCCCTATGAGTGGGGATGGTAGTAGTGATGGGCATCCAGCCCCCTATGAGTAGGGGTGGTGGTAGTGGTAGGCATCCAGGCCCCCTGAGTATGGGTGGTGGTAGTGGCAGGCATCCAGCCCCCCTGAGTAGGGGTTGGTGGTAGTGGTAGGCATCCAGGCCCCCTGAGTAGGGGTGGTGGTAGTGGTAGGCATCCATCCCCCTAAGGGTGGGGATGGTAGTAGTGACAGGCATCCAGCCCCCCCTGAGTGGGGTGGTGGTAGTGGCAGGCATCCAGGCCCCCTGAGTAGGGGTGGTGGTAGTGGCAGGCATCCAGCCCCCTGAGTAGGGGTGGTGGTAGTGGTAGGCATCCAGCCCCCTGAGTAGGGGTGGTGGTAGGGTGGTGTTGGTGGTAGGCATCCATCCCCCTATGGGTGTGTATGGCATTGGTGATGGCCATCCCACCCCTATGGTTCTGCTGTTGCTAGTGTACGTCATTTGTGCATCCCTATGTGTGTGTGACATATTTCGGGTACGTGTTGTTTGTTTGTATTGTTGGTGTTTGACTTACCCTCTGCGCCGTACGCGTCCGTGCCGGTCCCGGTAATAGATGTAGAGTATAGGTAGGACCTGCGCAATGGCACTCATGCTTGGATCGTCTAGTTCGGGTTTCTCGTGTCTTCGAGTCGTACTCGTAGCAGGCTTGTTCGTCTCGTAGCCGTGGATCGTCTTGTGGCGCGAAACGGAGCTTATGTACGGCTCACCCGGATGCTCAAACGTCCCGGACGTAGCGACGGGTTCGGCGCGTACGGAGTGCGCATCGTACTCGTCCGGCCGGAAGGTGCTGTGTATTTGCTTCCGTACGACTCGATTCGGCGTTTACGGATCTGGCTCGGGCGGGGAACAGGAGCTGGATTGGGTAAGTACGGCTCGCTCGGAAACTGGGTTGTTATACGCATCGTACTTGTTCGTCCGGACGAATGTTTGAATCGGTCGGGAAACACGCAATCGGCTGGTTTTTTCTCCGGACGAATACTGTTAGGTGCGCTTCCGGCCGAGATCGGAATCGACCCCTATGTATCTAACTGGATGTGTGAGTGTCTTAGTTGGTCTGTGAGTGAGTGCATGAGTATTTGAGTAGGGGCAAAAGTGAATGAGTGGGTCTGTGAGTGGGTGCATGAGTGTCAGAGTAAGTCGGTGAGTGGGTGTGTGAGTGTCTAAGTGGGTCTGTAAGTGGGTATGTGAGTGTCTGTGTGGGTCTTTGAGTGGTTGGGTGAGTGTCTGTGTGGGTCAGCAAGTGGGTGTGTGACTATATATGTGGGTCTGTGAGTGGGTGTGCGAATGCCTGTGTGGGTTTGTGAGTGTTTGTGTGGGGATGTGAGTGGCTACAAGAGTGTCTGAGTGGCTCTGGGAGTAGGTGTTTGAGTGTCTGTATAGGTGTGTGAGTGGGTTCATGAGTGTATGAGTGGGTGTGTCTGAGTGGCCATGTGAGTGGGTATGTGAGTATCTGAGTGGGTCTATGAGTTGGTGTGTGAATATCTGAGTGGATCTGTCAGTGGAATATGTGAGTGTTTTAATAGGTCTGTGAGTAGGTGTGTAAGTGTCTTAGTGGATCTGTGCGTGGGTGTGTGAGTGTCTGTGAGTGGGTGTGTGACTGCATGTGTAGTTCAATGAGTGGGTTTGTGAGTGTCGGTGTGGGTGTATGAGTGGCTATGAGAGGGATTGAGTGGGTTTGTGAGTGGATACAGGAGTGTGTGAGCAGGTCTATGAGTGAGTGTGTCAGTGTCTGAATGAATCTGTGATTAAGTGCATGAGTGTCTGAGTAGATCTGTGAGTGGGTGCATGCTGCTCTTAATGCACCTGTGAGTGGGTTTGTGGGAATTTTAGTGAGTCTGTGAGTGGGTGTATGAGTGTCTTAGTGATCTGTGAGTCAGTGCATGAGTGTCTGAGTGGACCTGTGAGTGGTGTTTCAGTGTGTCTGTGACTAGGTACCTGAGTGTCTGAGTGGGTATGTGAGTATGAAAGTGGGTCAGTGAGTGGGTGCATTAGTGTCTGAGTGGGTCTGTGAGTGGGTGCATATGTGTCTGAATACATGTGTGAGTGGGTGTGTTAGTATCTGAGTGGCTCTGTGAGTGGCTGTGACAGTGTCTCAGTGGCTCTGTGAATCAGTGTATGAGTGTGTGAGTGGCTCTGTGAGTAGATGCGTCAGTGTCTGTGTGGGTGTGTGAGTAGACAAGGAGGCCTGCAAGTAAGTACATGAGTTTCTGAGTAGATGTGTATGTCTTAGTGGATCTGTGAGTGGCTGTGTGAGCGTCTTAGTGAGTCTGTGTAAGGGTGTGTCAGTGTCTTAGTGGGTCTGTGAGTGGGTGTGTGTGTCTTAGTGAGTCTGTGAGTGGGTTTGAGAACGTCTTAGTGGATCTGTAAATGGGTGCATGAGTGTCTGAGTGGGCCTGTGAGAGGATGCGTGAGTGTCTCAGAGGGTCTGTGAATAGGTGCATGAGTGGGTCTATGACTAGGTGTGTGAGTATCTGTGTGGGTCTGTGAGTAGCTGTGATAGTGTCTATGTGGGTTTGTGAGTAGGTGTGTGCATGTCTGAGTGGGTCTGTGAGTGGGTGCCTCAGTGTCTGTATGGATATGTGAGTGGATATGTGAGTGTCTGTGTGGGTTAATAAATAGGTGTGTGAATGCCTGTGTGGGTCAGTGAGTGGGTTTGTGATAGTCTGTGTAGGTGTATGAATGGCTGCGAGAGTGTCTGAGTGGGTGTGTGAGTGGGTGCATGAGTGTGTGAGTGGGTGAATGAGTGTCTGAGTAGATCTGTGAGTGGGTGCATGATTCTCTTAATGGGTCTGGGAGTGGGTGTGTGAGAATTTTAGTGGGTCTTTTAGTGGGTGTGTGAGTGTCTTAGTGGTCTGTGAGTGGGTCTGTGAGTGGGTGCATGAGTTTCTGAGGGGGCCTGTGAGTGGTGTGTGAGTGTCTGGGTGGGTCTGTGACTAGGTGCATGAGTGTCTGAGTGGGTGTGTGAGTATGAATGTGGGTCAGTGAGTGGGTGCATGAGTGTCTGAGTGGGTCTGTGATGGCTGCATGAGTGTCTGAGTACATGTGTGAGTGGGTGAGTGAGTGTCTGAGTGGCTCTGTGAGTGGCTGTGACAGTGTATCAGTGGGTCTGTGAGTGGGTGTATGAGTGTGTGAGTAGCTCTATGAATGGGTTTGTGAGTGTCTATATGGGTATATCAGTTGACAAGTGGGTCTGTGAGTAAGTACACAAGTTTCTGAGTAGAGTGAGTCTGTGAGTGAGTATGTCAGTGCCTTAGTTGGTCTGTGAGTGGGTGTGTGAGTATCTTAGTGGGTCTGTGAATGGGTTTGTGAGTGTCTTAATGGATCTGTAAATGGGTGTATGAGTGTCTGATTGGACCTGTGAGAGGATGCGTGAGTATCTCAGAAGGTCAGTGAGTGGGTGCATGTGTGTCTGAGTGCATGTGTGAGTGGGTGTGTTAGTATCTGAGTGGCTCTGTGAGTGGCTGTGACAGTGTCTCAGTGGGTCTGTGAGTGGGTATATGAGTGTTTGAGTGGCTCTGTGAGTGAGTGCGTGAGTATCTGTGTGGGTGTGTGAGTTGACAAGTAGGTCTGCAAGTAAGTACAACAGTTTCTGAGTAGATGTGTGTGTCTTAGTGGATCTGTGAGCAGCTGTGTGAGTGTCTCAGTGAGTCTGTGAGTGGATGCGTCAGTGTCTTAGTGAATCCGTGAGTGGGTTTGTGAGTGTCTTAGTGGATCTATAAATGGGTACATGAGTGTCTGAGTGGGCCTGTGAGAGGATGCCTGAGTATCTCAGAGGGTCTGTGAGTAGGTGCATGAGTAGGTTTATGACTGGGTATGTGAGTATATGTGTGCATCTGTAAGTGGGTGCCTCAGTATCTGTATGTATCTGTGAGTGCATATGTGAGTGTCTGGGTTTGTGAGTGGGTGTGTGAATGCCTGTGTGGGTTAGTGAGTGGGTTTGTGAGTGGGTGCATGAGTGTGTGAGTGGGTGCATGATTCTCTTAATGGGTTTGTGAGTGTGTGAGAATTTTAGTGGGTCTTTGAGTGGGTATAAGAGTGTCTTAGTGGTCTGTGAGTGGGTCCGTGAGTGGGTCTGTAAGTGGGTGCATGAGTGTTTGAGTGGACCTGTGAGTGGTGTTTCAGTATGTCTGTGACTAGATAACTCAGTGTCTGAGTGGGTATGTGAGTATGAAAGTGGGTCAGTGAGTGGGTGCATGAGTGTCTGGGTCTGTGAGTGGATACATGACTATCTGAGTACATGTGTGTGTGGGTGTGTTAGTGTCTGAGTGGCTGTGACAGTGTCTCAGTGGGTCTATGAGTGGGTGTATGAGTGTGTGAGTTGCAGCTGTGAGTGGGTTTGTGAGTGTCTGTATGGGTATATGAGTTGACAAATGGGTCTGCGATTAAGTACATGAGTTTCTGAGTAGATATGTGTGTCTTTGTGGGTCTGTGAGTGGCTGTGTCTTAGTGAGTCTGTGAGTGAGTGTGTCAGTGCCTTAGTGGGTCTATGAGTGGGTGTGTGTGTCTTAGTGGGTCTGTGAATGGGTGCATGAGTGTCTGAATGGGCCTGTGAGAGGATGCGTGAGTGTCTGAGAGTGGGTGCATGTGTGTCTGAGTGCATGCTTGAGTGTGTTTGTTAGTATCTGAGTGGCGTTGTAAGTGGCTGTGACAGTGTCTCAGTGTCTCTGTAAGTGGGTGTGTGAGTGGGTTTGTGAGTATCTGTGTGGGTTTGTGAGTAGACAAGTAGGTCTGCAAGTAAATACATCAGTTTCTGAGTAGATGTGTGTATCAGTGGGTCTGTGAGAGGGTGTGTGATTGTCTTAGTGAGTCTGTCAGTGGGTTTGTGGGTGTCTTGGTGGATCTGCAAATGGGTGCATGAGTATCTGAGTGGACCTGTGAGAGGACCTGTGAGTATCTCAGAGGGTCTGTGAGTAGGTACATGAGTGGGTCTATGATTGGGTGTGTGAGTATCTGTGTGGGTCTGTGAGCGACTGTGATAGTGCCTGTGTGGGTTTGAGAGTAGATGTGTGCATGTCTGAGTGGGTCTGTGAGTGGGTGCCTCAGTGTCTGTATAGATCTGTGAGTACATGTCTGAGTGTCTGCTTGGTTTGTGAGTGGGTCTGTGAATGCCTGTGTGTGTCAATGAGTGGGTTTGTGAGTGGCTGTGTGGGTGTATAAATGGTTGTGAGAGTGTCTGAGTGGGTGTGTGAGTGGGTGCATGAGTGTGTGAGTAGGCCTGTGAGTGGGTGTGGCAGTGTCTGAATGGATCTGTGAGTAAGTGCATGAGTGTCTGAGTAGATCTGTGAGTGGGTGTATGATTCTCTTAATGGGTCTGTGAGTGGGTGCATAAGTGTCTGAGTGGGACTGTGAGTGATGTGTGAGTGTCTAAGTGGGTCTGTGACTAGGTGCATGAGTGTCTGAGTGAGTGTGTGAGTATGAAAGTGGGTCAGTGAGTGAGTACATGAGTGTCTGAGTAGGTCTGTGAGTGGGTGCATGAGTGTCTGCCTGCATGTGTGAGTGGGTGTATGAGTGTGTGAGTAGCTCTGTGAGTGGGTTTATGAGTATTTGTATGGGTATATGAGATGACAAGTGAGTCTGTGAGTAAATTCAAGAGTTTCTGAGTAGATGTGTGTGTCTTATTGGGTCTGTGAGTAGCTGTGTGAGTGTCTTAGTGAGACTATGAGTGAATGTGTCAATGCCTTAGTGGGTCTATGAGTGAGTGTGTGAATGTATGTGGGTTTGGGAATGTCTTAGTAGATCTGTAAATGGGTCAATGAGTGTCTGAGTGGGCCTGTGAGAGGATGTGTGAGTGTCTGAGAGGGTCTGTGATTGGGTGCATGAGTGGGTCTATGACTGGGTGTATGAGTGTCTGTGTGGGTTTGTGAGTAGGTGTATGCATGTCTGAGTGGGTCTGTGAGTGGGTGACCCAGTGTCTGTATGGATCTGTGAGTGTGTGTGTGAGTGTCTGTGTGGGTTAGTGAGTGGGTGTGTGAATGGCTGTGTGGGTCAGTGAGTGGGTTTGTGAGTGTCTGTGTGGTATATGAATGGCTGTGAGAGTTTCTGAGTGGGTGTGTGAGTGGGTGCACAAGTACATGAGTGGGTCTATGAGTGGGTATCTCAGTATTTGAATGGATCTGTGAGTAAGTGCATGAGTCTCTGAGTAGATCTGTGAGTGGGTGCATGATTGTCATAATGGGGCTGTGAGTGGGTTTGTGAGAATTTTAGTTGGTCTTTGAGTGGGTATATGAGTGTCTTAGTTGTCTGTGAGTGGGTATGTGAATGGGCCTGTGAGTGGTGTGTGAGTGTCTGAGTGGGTCTGTGACTAGGTGCATGAGTGAGTGGGTGTGTGAGAATGAAAGTGGATCAGTGAGTGGGTGCATGAGTGTCTGAGTGGGTCTGTGTAAGGGTACATGAGTGTCTGAGTGCATGTGTGAGTGGGTGTGTTAGTGTCTGAATGGATCTATGAGTGGCTGTGACAGTGTCTCAGTGGGTCAGTGAGTGGGTGTATGACTGTGTGAATGGGTGTGTGAGTATCTGTGTGGGTGTATGAGTGGACAAGTGGGTATGCGAGTATATACATGAGTTTTTGAGTAGATGTGTGTGTCTTAGTGGGTCTGTGAGTGGCTAAGTGAGTGTCTAAGTGAGTCTGTAAGTGGGTTTGTCAGTGTTTTAGCGGGTCTGTGAGTGTCTTAGTGGGTCTGTGAGTGGGTTTGTGATTGTCTCAATGGATTTGTAAATGGGTGCATGAGTGTCTGAGTGGGCCTGTGAGAGGGTGCATGAGTGTCTGAGAGGATCTGTGAGTGGGTACATCAGTGGGCCTATGACTGGGTGTGTGAATGTCTGTGTGGGTCTGTGAGTGGCTACGAGAGTGTCTCTGTGGGTTTATGAGTAGGTGTGTGCATGTCTGAGTGAGTCTGTGAGAGCGTGCCTCAGTGTCTGGATCTGTGAGTGTGTGTGAGTGTCTGGGTTTTTGAGTGGGTGGATGAATGCCTGTGTGCGTCAGTGAGTGGGTTTGTGAGTGGGTACATGAGTGCGTGAGCAGGTCTGTGGGTGGGTATGTCAGTGCCTGAATGGATCTGTGATTAAGTGCATGAGTGCCTGAGTAGATCTGTGAGTGGGTGCATGATTCTATTAATGCATCTGTGAGTGGGTATGTGAGTGTTTAATGGTCTATGAGTAGGTGTGTGAGTTGAGTGGGTCTGTGAATGGATACATGAGTGACTGAGTGGGCCTGTGAGTGGTGTGTGAGTGTCTGAGAGGGCCTGTGACTGGATGGATGAGCATCTGAGTGTGTGAGTATACAAGTGGGTCAGTGAAT
This sequence comes from Calotriton arnoldi, assembly GCA_963921515.1. NCBI lineage: Eukaryota > Metazoa > Chordata > Amphibia > Caudata > Salamandridae > Calotriton > Calotriton arnoldi. The sequence continues at coordinate 10,583 of CAWUFW010023265.1, forward strand.
GGGTGCATGTATGTCTGAGTGGGTCTGTGAGTGCATATATCAGGGTCTGAGTGGATCTGTGAGTAGATGTGACAGTGTCTCAGTGGGTCTATGAGTGGGTGTATGGGTGTGTGACTGGCTTTGTGAGTGGGTATGTGAGTGTCTGTGGGTGTGTGAGTGCACAAATGGGTCTATAAGTAAATGAGTATCTGAGTAGATGTGTGTGTCTTAGTGGGTGTGTGAGTGTCTTAAGGAGTCTCTAAGTAGGTGTGTAAATGTCTTAGTGGGTCTGTGAGTAGGTGTGTGAGTTTCTTAGTGGGTCTGTGAGTGGGTTTGTGAGTGTCTTAGTGGGTCTGTAAATGGGTGCATGAGCATCTGAGTGGGCCTATGAGAGTGTTTGTGAGTGTCTGAGAGGGTTTGTGAGTGGGTGTATCTGTGGGTCTATGACTGGATGTATGAGTGTCTGTGTGAGTCTGTGAGTGGCTGCGAGAGTGTGTAGATTTGTGAGTAGGTATGTGCTTGTCTGAGTGGGTCTGTGAGTTGGTGTCTTAGTTTCTCTATAGATCTGTGAGTGGGTGTGTGAATGTCGGTGTAGGACTGCAAGTGGGTATATGAGTATCTGTGTGAGTCTGGGAGTGGGTGGGTGAATATCTGTGTGGGTCTGTGAGTGGTTTGAGAGTGTCCGTGTGGGTGTATGAGTGGCTGTGAGAGTATCATAGTAGCTCTGTGAATATGTGTGTGAGTGTCTGTGTGGGTGAGTGAGTGAGTCTAAGTAAGTGCATGAGTGTCTAAGTAGATCTGTGAGTGGGTACATGAATGTCTGAGTGGGTCTGTGAGTGGGTGGGTGTCTAAGAGCATATGTCTTTGGCTGCCTGAGTGTGTGAGTGTATGTGTGAGTGTCTGTATGGGTATGTGAATGGATGTATGATTGTATGTGTGGGTCTGTGAGTAGGTATATGAGCATCTGTATGGGTCTGTGAATGTGTGTACCCCTGTTTTGAATTCAATTGGAAATTTTTGAAAACCAAACCATATCTTTATTTATAAGACAATAACAGAAATTATTGAGGTTTATTCTTTTTCCATTCCAAAAATGTTAAACTCTATTGTTGTGCCACAACCATTCAATGATGAAATCATTGGGGTCTGTCTATTAATTTGTCCTTTTGCAAATTGCTATTTCTGCTTTTGTTAAAATACTTCATGAACTTTTTTAGTTTAGTATAATCCTAATTCAATGTAAATAAATTTCATATTTTAATATTTTCATAGTCCCAAAGTAAATCCTGTTGACTATTTTTATTTATATTCATTTCTTGAATTATACAGGTGATATCAACAGATCTTATTCTCAACCAGAGGGCATGAAAGTTATGAGCAAGTATGGGATGCCAGACACAGGAAAACAAATAGAGGTATTCAACATTTTTGAAAAGTGAATATAGATTAATTGCCCTGCAACGGTTTCTGTCAAGGATTAGCCTTAAAACAATTCACACAATGATTAAGTCCCCTTGTATAAAGAAACCTTCAGCCGGAATTCCTGAGGTGGAGTAAATCCAATTAGTTTATGCGATTGAACCTTATTATGACTGCCAAGCACATTGTAGCTCAAAGACTTTCCTGCATAAAGGGTAATACCAAGAAGTATTAAGGATAGGATAGCATCTTTAACTAGAGGAATATCTCTTCCTAAATATTAGGTTCTATTCATCGAGGGGAGCTGCGATTCAGTCATGTAGCCTGTTGTAGCATTGCTGGCTCCAAGAATCTAATTGAAGGTGAAGCTGCAATTTCTGTTACAGGTACATTCTGATTATGTTTGCAATATTTGGAGCTAACATTTGGTGGTTGTGGACCTCTGTTTCATTGGGAGGAAGTGTTTTTATTGAGAAATAATTCTGCCAACTGAAATTCATCTCAGACATTACTGTGGGTTGAGAGTGCTGCAACCTAAATCCCACAGAACTTTATTCACATATTTTTCCTGCTACTTTTGGTGAGCTTGACATGGGTAATGTTTTTTTTTTTAATTTTGAGCAGGGTTGCCTTATTTAGTGACATTGCTGGATTATGAATTAAAAGTAGAGTGGGCTTAACTTGTGTAATTCCAAGTAGCGTAATCACTCGTCATTACCCAGGAATTTAATGAGAGTATGCAGATTTACACGAGAAGAGTAATTCTGTGTTTAGCGCTATTTCTTAGCACAAAAATGCCCATTCACATACAAAATCGACCAAGGGTGCAATTTGCTCTGAGAAATAGCGCTAAAAGCAACACAACACAAATAGGGAGTACTCCTGGAGAACAATTACTCTCCCAACTAACTCCCAGGATTTCTCACTATTTTCTTAGGGCAAAATGCCCCCTCATGTCCAAAATGGAAGGGGCAGGTGCATTTTGCACTATGAAACTGCACTAAATGCAGTAGAACACGAATAGCAAGTGTGAGAGGCCACTCCATTGTGTTATCGCAGTAGGATTGTTTTCCCCGAAATTACTCTTAATTGCGCAGGGAAGAGTAATCGCATAATTATCAGTAATTTCGCATCAAAGAGTAATGTGGAATTACCAAAATTAATCAAAATTCCACACAGGCCTAATCAAAAGGCCCAGCACCACCCATATTCAATTGTTCAAAATAAGAAGCTGGATAAAACGATTTCCTGTGGCACCTCTGGAGGAAATATTTAGGATTTGCAAGACCAAACATTTGAATTGTCTTCCAGGGAAGGATGTGCTTCAGCATAGAAACTAACCCCCCTCAATAACTGATCACTGGGACTAATAACTCTACTGTGGATAACCAGTTTGATTGCTAGGAACTTTTGATCATGGAGGTAGTGGCTTAGAGAAAGCCTGCACACAGAAAATCTTGACGATCTGTGAGTGAGTTCCAGAGAAGGAAAGTTCTGGAATCCCAAAGTGGGCTAGAATGAGCTGTGAGTGTTTAATTTTGCTCCTATGATCGAGACGGGAAAGGTCCTTGATGTTCTATGTATGGACAAATTTAAAAGAAAAAGACAAAAGAGGTCTTGCTCTCAAGGATAGGACTTTCATCAGGGAGGTATTAGCAAGTAAGAACTCCATGATGGGAATTAAACTCTCACAGGCATTGATTACCTAACATTCTGGCAAAAAGGGGTGTGGGCCATTTTAGGGTAGCTAGGAACTGACTTTTTGGTATTCTGCACACTGACACTAGTTTGCTCTCTACAAATAGGTGACTGAATCACGTCTGCCTTAGTAAAAGAAAAGAGGATGATTGCTGCTCCCTGGTGAAGAACATTAGGCGATGCAGCCTTAGTTCCGAGTGCATCGCTCTTAGATTAAGAATGGCTGTCATGTCTAGAGAAAACTGCCTCCTGTGTTCTCTTTAAAGCCCAGTGGTCAGCTATTGTACCAGCACCCAATTGTGGATACCTTTGGCCTAAAGCCTATATATGCATACCTGGTGTGGTTTAGAGTACAGAGTAGCCTCCATCCTTGAAAGTTGAGTTCTGATGCAGACCTGACCATTTTGATGATTAGGAACGACCTTGAATCCGTTGCATAGTATGTGTTAAACTTCCAGATGCTGTGTCCATGTTTAATGAGCTTGTTAAAACCAGTCTTGAGGATCTAGAAGCAGCTATATATTACTGCTACTTAAATACTCTTGGAACTATTCCTGCCAGAGACAAACTTTATTTTTTGTGAGAACGGTCTGAAGACTGCCGAGGTTTAGCAGTAGCTATTAGAAATAGATGGGGTCTTTGTGGACAGCAAAACTTGTACAGCAAGTGCTGCAGTGACCATAGTTCAATTGTGTGGAATCCTACTCAGACAGGTTTCTCTAGTGAGGCAATACTTTGAGTGCCTACTGACACATATCTAGGCCTGGGCATAGTTTGTGGAGTTTTGCTACGCGGAACTCCGCGAAGTTACAAAAAAACTCAGCGGAGTTCCGCAAGTGGACGAGTGTAGTGCGAACTGCAGATCGCGCTGGTATTCCTGCTGCTTGGGTAGAAATTCTACCCGAGCGGTAGCTCGCGCTCGTGAACATGAACTTACCGTTCGCGATTGCGAGCGGGGAAAAAACTCCGCTGCACTATGCGAAGCGGAGTTTTCTGCACTCCACGAGCTCCACGGAGCGTGGAGTGCAGAAAACTCCGCGAACGGAGCGGAGTTCACCGCCCAGGCCTACACATATCTCGGGCCTGAATAAGGTACTGAACTCAAAACAAACCTTAATGAGCAAACCAATTGACAGAAGGTACCAAGGGCATGCACTGACTTTGTATACTGCATCAGTCATCAAAAAGAATCTTCTACAAGCTGGAACGTTTCTTTTCAGAATTTTCTTCTTTCTCAGAGCTCTTGATGAGCTTCTCCACTGCCAGGAAAGTCCTTATAGACCCAGTTTCCAAAGTCATATTCCTTGACTGATTTTGCGGTCTCTGAAAAGTTGAGTTCAAGGTAGGATTTCTGCCACAGGCTAGTTCCTAATGCTATGTAATGGCATGCACATTGTTGTCGGCCTCACCTGAAAACTTGGGCAAGTTGATATTCCCCTTAAGGGGCGTAGTTATTTTAGGGGAATGTTTTCAAACCCAATTAGGGGACAGCTATATAATTATTCATTTCCACTGTTTCCTTTTGGAATGCTTGAGCTTATATTCTTTATACTGTTACCCTCACTTTTTCGCAAGCTATTGTTCTTTTAAAATAATACATTTAACATTTTCTTTTTTTTTAATCTTGGTTTGGACCTCTTAGTTATGTATCATTTCACACTGGTCTGTTGTGTGGCGTGCTGTCACCTTGCAAGCTCATTGGGCTCCTGTATAGTCCAGTTTTTGTGCCAATCGCATGGTAAGGCTTTGAAACAAGCGTCCAACACATTTTGCTCGACCAGCTAATGTCTGCTCTCCTACTAGCTATAAAAATGCTACAGAATGCCAGTCTCCCGGAGGGACAGGGTAGTAAAGTAAAGCGGACAGGAACATTTTTTATAATCATCTGCATATTTTTGTTTCAGAATTCACGTGTTTTGGCTACATCACAGTAAGCTGATAAAAATGTTACAATTTTTGAGAGTTTGCCTGTGAAAGAAAATAGTTTATAGATGGGCAAAATAAAATTTCTCAAGCAAAGTTTTGAAAATGTTACAAACATAACAGTACAAATGTTGCAAAGTTTTGCAAACGTTACACAACTTTACTTGCAGGAAAATGTTTTGCAAGGAACTGTACCTTTTGTCCCTCAATGTATATTCTAAAATGTGCTTTAAAGTCCATTATTTATTCCTAATTTCTAAAATGCTTTTTACACACACCTATTCTTCTCTTTACCAGAAAGCCTTGGAAATTAAAGGCACGTTCGCCATGAATGACGGTTTTCAGCTCATTCAGTCCTCTAAAACCATGCCAGTGTTTGTGAAGTTAATAGTCTGAAACCACAAAACAAACAAATATGTATGTTATAGATTCAATCCAAGGATAAATGCCAAAATCATACATTTTCACTTTCAGAGGTCCTTGGATGAAGAATGGTATGTTGGAAACATCAGTAGACAAGATGCAGAAGAAGCCCTGAGAACAATAGACCAGGTACATTATTTAAGAACTAATGCTTATATTGACTATGTTTCCTTACTATTATTTCTGTTTTAAAAACATGTTCTTTAAATTGATGTCTTATTAGAAACATGACCGACCTAAAATTGCAGAAAACTGTGCCATGTTTACTGTATCCCACCAATGTACTTGCCTAACCCCAACCGCATGTGCTTGTTTTGCAATATACAGTATCCATTTTAGGACATACTCCTTCTTCATTACTCATCTCTCACTGCTCACCCTTTAATCCCCACTTCTCTTCCCACAGTTCTAATCACCCCACTTTATATTCCTTGTTCGTCATCCTTCATCCATCATCCTCATCCATTATCCCTCAACTCAAGCCCAAAAATTGATGATACATCAATACTTGGGAAAATGCCTTCAGTTTAAAGTGCAGCACTGTTGCAATACTACAGGTCAGAGGATCAAATTTCTTCAAGGTGCAACCCCTAAAAGACCTTCCAGCACCGACTTTGACCCTCATGGACGAAGGGTGTCACCTTTGTCATAAATGTTTAGCTCTCTCTTTCTCTCTACATAAACCTCTGTATTGTAAGTATTTTCACCTGTTCTTCTTACAGACAGATAAAGATTTTGGATGGGGCATTCATTGTAACCATCCCATTGTCTTGAAATTGAAAGCTCTTTTAACCTCTATGGAGATTCCAATACCATTGCAATCCCAGGACAATATGAAGCCCAACGTACCTGACCTGATTGTCATTGTTATGTGATGCAGCTGAAGATTTTTGCTTCTTCGGTACTGGCCCCAATAATGACTTTACAACTTAGTCACTCCGTTCAGATTCTATATTTTGCCCACAGAGATATTGGTCCTCTGATGGACCTTGCTCATCGCAGTGAGTGGTGAGAACTTAGGGTGTCGAACTGTTGTTCACCCAATGAGGACCAATAATTGGTAGCCAGCTCACAAGTAGAGATCAAATTTGAATACTATAATTCTCTCTATCGTGCATTGGAAATCAGCTAATTATAAACACACTTTCCGTAGAAAGAACATTAAGACACAATTAATAGAGACTTTTACAGGTTCAGATAATTTGGTTATTGTATTAAAGATCCAAAATCAATGCATATAAGTAACATTTTAAGCAGTTCAGTTATGAGTCTTACAGCATGTAGTCTAAAACCACACATTTAGTCAAAATAAATCTATTTCTAAATACAAGAATCCATAAAGAAGATGGTTCAGGTTAAGGTTTCCTTCCAACAACAGAGGCAGGAGGATGGTTCAAGTTAAAGTTCTCTTAGTGTGGGCAAAGGGATCAAGTTAGAGTCCACTAAGGAAGAGTCCATTGGAACGGTGAAAGGGGAATGGAGCTATAATCAGGATAGTCCAGTCTGGTTTCTCAAAAGACAGCTCGAAATCATGGTCAGGCACGTTCATCAGCAAAGGGAAAAAGGCAAGAGACATGGATAAGATAGTTTGGCAGGCAGTCAGCAATGGAGGATGGAGAAAAATTGAGACCAAATGCGGACCTAGAGGATGTGGGAAAAGAAAGAGATGATTGCCTCCTCCTACTTGGAAAGTCACTTCTTATACTCCAAAACATCCATTTGTGACATCAGTTGTCACCATACAGTGGTCTGATTGTGATGTGAACATTCTTCGACACCAGGTACAAAATTGATACTCCAACATATTTTCCCATGTTGCTAATGAGAAACAACTGTTCATTCCATCCTCACAGGTTAGTTGACAAAGAGCCTGTTTCCTTTGTTGCTATGTATGTATTAAGTCAAAAGTTCAAGTTACCAAGATTTAATTCCTAAAGAAGGACAACAAAAAAGTATCTTATCCTTTAGGAATGTGGTGTGAGCATTTTAAAAGAAGCAATATTGTGACAATGTAGCAGAAAGTACATCACACCAGGCTATGAACTAATGCAGCCTAAGGGAAAAAGGCAAGTCTGTGCAATTTAAAGTCAGCATTCTTATTTAGTAAAATACTCCCACAATTAGGTTTAAGCATAATGAAATAAATCAAGCATGTCATATAAAGAAATATTTGTAATGTTTGTCAGTGATTATTGCATAGAAACGTTCATTTGTAGATGTGGCCTACTACCACAATTTTGAAAGTACATACGTGCAAAATCAATATAAAATTGTGGATTTAAGAATTTTAAGACTCTAATAGTATGAAGCATTTATGCTGAAAGTTTCATTCATATAATATATTTTATAAGTGAATTGCACCAAATTCTCATTTGCTATAGTGCATTACAATGAAAGCAATAGAGATACTAAGCAGGGGTGGGTGGAGTTCATGGAGTTGCACTACGCGGAATTCCGCGGAGTTGCATAAAAACTCCTCTGGAATTCCACAGAGTTCCGTTCCGCGCTATTAGGTAAAAGGTTGTAGTTATTACAGTTGGAGCCCATCAATCACCTCGCTTGGATCCTCCGAACATTCCCACAGCCACCTTTACTTGAAAAAAATGAAAAATCCCAGCCATACCTGTATGTTACAGCACCCGGCTATGTCTGCACTGCAGAGGTGTGTGATGATGACGAGGCCACCTCTTCCTTAGCTGCTCAGCACTCAGCAGCCCAGAGAGGGTCACTATGCGCGCCGTGCCCTTTGATCTTGCTTCACATTAGAAATCACTGTTGATCCCCACCAGGCAGGCGAGACCTGAGCTCAGGGACACTGCATGCCCACAGCATACCAGGTTGGGGAACCTCTGCCACAGGTCCATGCAACGTCATCTCAATGAGCCCAGCTCCCCTACTCCGCGCTGCTCTCCCACAGTCCGCAGTGAAAGGGTTAACACCCACTGGTGGAGAAAAGCCTTCTGGGATGGTATTTGTTTTTGCAGCCGTCACTCCCCCACTGTTGGAGCATTGCTTTATGAGAGCAGAGGGGCTACGTGCAGTTCAGCATGTGGAGCTGGGAGTGTGGTGAAAGCAGGAGCTGATTCCACTCCCCACCCAAAGCAGGTTTTCATCAAAAAACAAAACTCTTGTGTGCATGTGCAAAAAATGTGTGAGCGCTGCCCCCGGGATTCCTTCCTACCCAAAGTTACACATGTGGACATAAATATCAGACACAACAAGCTGAACTGTATTTACGCTCTTAAATAAAAGCACAATTATTTTCAAAGCAGTAGCATTCTATTTATGGGCTTTAGAAGGGCCGAATATGATGAATTCGGGCAAGGAGGGCCTCCTGCCCACAAGAAGGGGTGCAAGATGACCCGAGTGTGAGTGATGAGCAAGGAGGGTCTGCAACACACTGAAGCGAGAGAGAGAGGCACGGTATGTTCCACCTTGCCAGCCCCCTCTAGTCAGTCATTCACACTTGTAACCAGTGCACGCTCCTGCGTCGTTTCCTGAGGTAAATCCAAAGCTCTGGTGTGCACGCAGGACCGCGGCTCATCTGGTCGTGTGTATCAGGAAGCAGGGAGGTGGCGGGTCCGCAGTCTGCACATGCAGTGATCGGGGGTTAGACAGAGGCACCGGCTCTGTTGGTAGCCCAGCCCGTCACATGCAAGGAGAAAAACAGCTGGCTGTATGGCTCAGTGGGATAACGCCCTCTCGAGAGATACCCGCTTTTTAATCATCCACGGTTCCTGACTTTGAATCTCGGTGGGGCAAACTCATCTGTTACTCCTTCACAGGTCCCTAAAACAACTTTTATTGAGCCAAGTGAAAATAACTTCCATTATTTTAAAGCATCAATTCATAATCTTGTTAGTCGCGCATGGTACATGAAAGGCCCTTCTATTAGGAGGAACTCGTAGGCGTTCATAAAACATGAACAGCAGGGTAGCGGTTTCTTGGTGCATCCATTCTACCCAGGTGAAGGTGGCACTGCGAGGGTCTCCTGACAGGTGTGGGAATCCTTCTATTCTTTTGCAATCTGAAGCCAGAGTACTATTCACCCTAAAGCCCCCCTAAATCCTGGGGGCGCAGGGAAGCCCCAACTGCTGCTAACAAAGATTCTCTACAAAGTCCAAATTTAATGAAGGAGGGTGGGTTGCAGATTTGGGTGCATTTCTGAGAACCCAGAGCATCACATGGACTCCAGGGCAGCAGGATAGGTGTGCCGTTGATCCTAGCGAGGGAGGGGAAGGTAAGCTCTGGTAGGTCGGGAAGGGGTGGGTGGCAAACTCTGACATGCAGCGAAATCAATTTTTTTTCCGAACTCCGCGCTCCCACCCTTCATGCTAAGTCTCATCAGTAGCATTTGCACAATCCTGTGTAAGACTCATTTGCTTTCTAGATATACTGTTTCATATTAAAAATGTTTGTTATTTTTGCATCATAGGAAACATTTTCATCAATAACCTTTCAGAATGACTTTGTTAAAAATATAAGGTAATCAGTTAATAAAAATGTTAAATTGATCATTCCATTAATCATTCTATTTCTACAAATCCAAGCACACTTTTACGGTGCTGGTACTTCTGCTTTTCTCAGTTTCAGTGTTGTTTTTCTAACTGTGTGCAAAATGCACATTAGAGTTTCATTGTCATTATCAGTTTTTACATTGTGTAAAGAATGATCAGCTTTTACGCTGCATCACATGCGAGAGTTCAGAGATAGGGACAGTCTGCCACAGTATCTCTGCTCTTGAAATCCTGTGTATAGCCAAGGTAGGAATGTGGTCTGTTGAGATACAAAAAAGACCAGAATGTGCAATCACATCTATTACAAAGCTCCTAGAACACTTCCAGACTTTATGTGAGGTCTATGGATCTTACAAAAATACTGCTCAGTTTATCTGATCATGTATGTTACACACCCTTGATATACATCTCTGCACAGGTACTCAGAAGAAATGCACATTTTTCCTAGTGCTTGGTTCTAGCCTGTTAACTAACTCAGTTGTTATCATTTTTTGTCCATATTGATGAGAATAGGCTTCTGCTGGATCTTAGTCATTTAAGCTTTAACAACATAAAATACCCCTTTCAGTTTCTTCTTACAACTTTGGTATCTAAGAGAACTGATGACTTTACATTTTCCTGTTCTTCATTGGAGCTCCCAAACTACTACTCTTGCATCCAAAGTGATGTTCACTTTTGGAGGGCACCCATTGGAACTCCTTTCAGCAGGTTGGATGATGTCCACCACCACATGATGTTCTTTGAAATTGGGCCCCACCATCTTGATTTGCATGGATGAGGGGAGCCCGTGACAATATAGCTGAGATACGTTAGGTGTCAAACTCAGCCTGCCTATTGTATAACGAGCATGTGTGTTGTACTGGATGCTCACTGATTCTCAGGCCATTGCCTGCTGCTTCTTCAAAGAGTTCTTAAGTCTTTTCCTGTTTCTGTCCATTTGTTTGGCTGGCAGAAATACCACACTCACGTCTGTGCAGAACCTGGTTCTCATTACGTTAATCTTTTGAACCAGATGCAGGTGTGATTTCTTCCAGTCGATTAGGAACTCATGATCTAGCCAGGTTCTGCATACCAGATTCATACTTGCCCCGTCTTTTCTTTGTTGTTGCTTACAGTGACCAGTTGTCCAGGTAGAGAAAACTGATGGATTCTGGGTGTGCAGTGGTACACCATGGTAAGCCAGGTCCCTGTTGAGCACCCTTGGCAGTATTTTCAACTAAAATTATAGAATTTCGAACTGGTGGTGGATGTGCCTCAGACATGATACATTTCTAATAGGGGGATTGACAAAATGTATATATTATGTCTAAAAAGGGCAGAAAATTACCAGACCAATTGGGGAAATTATATGTGGCAGTGTTTCCAAGATGAAATGCCTGTTCTGTAGAGTTTCATCATCTCCAGGAATATGTGGAAACCAGCTGTCGTCTTCTACCCCCACTATTTGCATAAATACACCCCCTGATAGTGCATTTGATAGGAACAGAAATAATTTAAAAAAACATCTGCAGGACTAGGCGGTTTTCTTCAATACTGACTTGGAGCAGGGCATATATATATTTTGTCCCTGAATCCAGATGGATACTCAGGAATTCAGTTTTGTACCTCTAGTTCATTGTCTCTTTTACCGAAAGGAAAGAAGTAGACTTTCACCATATCATTCATGTGTAAATGAGTCAGGCCTCCTCCAGTGAGCCACTGTGGATCATGCTTGCCATAGTCAGAGCCAACGTGGCTGCAAACAAAATTTCTGTACTAATGGTGCTGACACCTGCTTACTCCCACTGTTGTGTTGTTTCAATGCGATAGCTCGAATCTCCAACAATACATCCTGAAGATACTAGCTTTAGATGATGAAGAAATTCTGCAGGTCTTTTCCTCTACTGCTCAGACATGCTTACTCTATTTAAATGCCTTCCTTACTTTATCCTCATGCTGGTCACTAAACAGTTTTAGGTCCCAGAATTGTATCATCAAAGCTGCAGATTATTGCCTAAAAATATGTTATTCAACCCTGAAGATGTAGTAGGCCATTTGCTGCAACACGGTCTCCAGCGACATTGACCAAAACCTGAATCCAGTGAAAAGCCAAATCAAAGAGCAAATCTGCCTACTTCTCTACATTTTCCAGAAATTCTGAATGCTCCGAGCCTTCCTCAATGAGTTCACTTTGCTCTTCGATGTGAGACATTAAAGGCTGTTGTGTGTAGCCAGCATAATTAATCAATGATTGGACAGGCGTGATCTGTCATATGACTTACCCAAAATCATTTCCACCTTCCTTTTCCTGTCAGTGAATAGTGATTTAACATTCTATTCTGCAGTTTTTTTTTTTATAGAGCATGGCTACGCAAAGGCCTTCCAGCACTGCCACAGCTACTGTAGAACAACCTGGGAATAAAAACTATTCCCTAAACAGCCAGGTTTTCAAGGCTTTGTGAAAAGGGAGTTCTTGCTCCAAAAATCAAAGTTCGAGAGGCAAGGAATTCCACAGTTTGTATGCCAAAAAGGATGTGGAGCGTCCACCCTAGTATGATCTCAGAATCCTGGGAACCTTAAGTAGATGGGCAGAGGCTGATCTGAGAAGCCTCCTGGGCGCATACGAGGAGGCTAATGATCGTAACAAAGGAGGACCTCTACTGCCTATCACCCTATGCATGATACAGAGAGATTTAAACTGAATCCGGCGCTCCACCGGAAGCCAGTGGAGTTCCTGGGGTACCTTGGTGACTTACTGACATTTAGGTGTATCTGTGAGGAGTCAAGCAGCCGTGTTCTGTACAGTTCGCCATCTTTTGACAACATAGCAGAGTGAGCCAGGATATAGAGCATTCCCATAATCCAGGCATGCAGTCACCAATGCCTGGACGATCACTCTTCTGGCTGTAGGAGGGAGGAGCTTGATCACTTTCCTCAATAGTCTCAGAATGCCGTAGCAGCTAGCAGAAGTATTTTTGGCTTGATGTTCTATTGTGAGATTGGGATCTAGCCACACCTCCATGCTCTTTAGTGGGCCAGTAGGGGTCGTCGTCTTGCTCAGACATTCTGGTATAGACCTCGGGACACTACTCTGGAAATAATTGCCCAATAACATAACTTCCATTTTGTCCTCGTTGAGTTTTAGTTTACAGCCGACCATCCAATTGGCTACTTCCTGGAAGCACGGAGTCAGGGATAGATGATTAGAGGTGTGGTCAGGTGAGATAGACATGACCAGATGGGTGTCATTGGCATAAGAAACCAATGAAAGTCCACACAATTGCACAATGTCAGCAAGGGGAGCATATACAAATTAAAAAGGATGGGACTCAGGGAGGATCCCCAAGGCACCCCAAAACTGAGGGGAGGACTGGTTGAATAATAGGCCTGATCTAAAACCTGAAAGGTTCAATTCTTCAGAAAAGAGGAGAGCCATTCAAATGCTTTGCCCTTGACACCGGCATTGAAAACTTTCTGGTTGAGGATTGAGTGGTCCACAGTGTCGAAAGCAGCACTTAGATCGAGAAGGATGATGGCTGCAGATCTTCCCTGGTCTATAGTCATTGTTTTGAGCGCACATATCACCCGAGGGTCTCAAAGCGCTTGCCTAAACCCTGAAACGTGAAGGAAAGAGGACGGAGGGGGCCAGTAAGGGAGAAGAAAGGGAGAAGAAAGGATTAGAACAGCCATGTTTTTAGAATTTTGCGCAATTGTCTGTGATTGGTTTCCATGCGTAACTGTAGTGGAAGCGAGTTCCACAGAGTGGGGCCAACATATGAAAAAGATCTGCCGCCGTTCCTGGCGGTACGAATCTTAAAAGGGGTGAGAAGATATTTGGTTGAGGACCAAACATTCCTTAATTCCTCGACCACTGCCAACAGTGCACATTCAGTGCTGTGGGGTGGTTGAACCCCATTTGAGAGGGATGGACCACTCCCTGAGATTCCAGGAAGGCTGAAATATTCTTGTTGACATGTTTTTCTAAACTTTTTGCCACTCCCGGTAGCAAAGAGATAGGCCTATAGGTATTTAAACAGTGTAAACAGGTATTTTGCATGCTTCCAAAGGTGTGGTACCTGCCCGCTGAGAGAGAGATGTTTAACAACTTTGTCAGCACTGGAGCCATGCAGTCAGATCATTGTCGAAGAACATGAAGAAGGGCTGGGTCCAGTGGTGAGCCTGATTTTACCATATTTAAAAGCCTTTTAGCAAGATTCTCCGCAAGATGGGGAAACATTGAGAGATGATAACGTTTTCAAATCAGATAAAGATTGACTATCAGAGAAGCCAACCAAATCAGTCGTCTCAGGAAAGGAAGACTAAATGTCTAATATCTTTTTATGAAAAAAATGTGCCAAGTCATTGCTGTGCTCCACAGAGGCATCCACAATGGGGCAGGCTGTGGGAGTCACAGTAATATCTTTAAGGATCTTGAAAATTTCTTTAGGGGAATTAGAGGAGTTATCAATTTTAGTGGCAAAAAAAGTGGCTTGAGTTGATTTAATTTCTACATGGTACAGCCTGATAGATTTCCTATCATCAGAGTTGCTAGGCTAAAATAAGGTCTTTCTCCATCTTCTCACCAAACGTTTACATTCTTTATTCAGGGGGAATAGATGGGCATTAAACCAAGGGGATTTATGTGTCTGATTGCCATCTTTCCTCCATCTAGTTGGAAGAACTCTATCAAGTGATTCAATGATCCATTGAATAAACTGGTGTGCTGCTGATGCAGCACAATCTGTAAGAGCAGGTGTTAGGCTTCCTAAGGCCTCTTGCCCGTCATCTGCATTAAGTATTAAGTTTAGGCCAGGAGCAATCTAATCGCCTAACCGGAGGGAGAGATAAAGGCAATGATGATAGTATAAACTTGAAAAGGATCATGAAATTGTCCAGCCAGGTTAAAGGCAGAGTGGTGTCAATATTACTGAAAAACAGGTCAATGGTGTGACCCTTCTCATACGTAGGGCCCTCTATCAGCTGTATTAACTGTAAGGAGGCAAAATCATGTAAAAGAGTTTTTGAGGTGCTATCTTTTCAGTCATTCACATGTAGGTTAAAATCACCCAATACAGTGACATTTGCTTTGTCTATGGCCAGTTCCGGTACCACTTCTGGCATGGCTTGAAGAAACTGGGCATAGGGGCCTGGAGGTCTATATATAAGAATTCCGGAAAAAGAAAGGGTGGAAGATAATGTTAGTCTCTCACAATTCAGAATCTTAAGCGGTGAAGTGCAGCACTTCAACGACTCCCTGTAGATAATTGCTAACCCATCACCACTTTTATCCTGCCTATCTAGCCTTGCAATACGGTAGTCAGAGGGAAGTGCCTGAATTATGTCAGGCCCAGACTCCTCTGACACCCATGTTACCAAAGGAAAAAAACATTTAAATGGGAATCAGCAAGAAAATCAAATAAGTCCCATTTATGGGCGGCCAAGGAACAACAATTATTCAGGCAGGCACGCCCAACTAATGGAGGAGAAGTACAGCCAGGGTGACACTGGTTAGAACCCGGCAAAGAGGACCATCCACAATTAAGGCAAGTCCAGGATGACTGACTGGGGTCTATACAATGCATGCAGGCATTCAATGGAGTTCTCCGAAGAGCTCGCAACCTGAGGTATATTGTGTCTTACTTCGTGGGAGAGGGACAGCATTCCTGGCCTCTGGTCCCGGATGGGCACAGACGGGCGCAGACTGGCTTGCCCAATTCACACCTTAGGCGTGCCAGCAGCACTCCCGCTGTGCGCGTTCATGCCGCAGCCTCCATTTTAAGATGGGCTGGTTGTAAAGACTAGAGCTCAGCTCCAAAAATGTAATGCCAAATCCTCACTTCCCTCGGCTCCCCCGGCAATGGTATTTCCCATTAAATTCCCCGCACTAGAATGTATCACAGTTTTAAAGCATGGTTTCTAAAATGAACACAATATATAAAAGCACACCAAAAAAAAAAGACTCATCTTACAGCTACTGAGTCAGAGCAGTTCTCCCCGCAGCACAATACAGTAGCTGCTTTAGGAGCGCATCCATGCTGCGACCTCCATTTTAAGGAGGGACAGTCATAAAGACTAGAGCGCAGTTCCAAAAACGTAATGCCAAATCCTCACTTTCCTCAGGGCCTCCGCAATGCTATTTTCCAGTGATATTCCTGCACTAATGTATCACAGTTTTAAAGCACAGTTTCTAAAATGAACACAATTTTTTAAAACACTTAAAAAAGACTCAGCTCACAGCTACTGAGTCAGTGCAGCTCCCCGCTCAGCTCAATACAGTTGCTGCTTTAGTAGCATGTCTGCGTCGCAACCTCCATTTTAAGGTGGGCCATTTGTGAAGACTAGAGCACAGCTCCAAAAATGTAATTCCAAATCCTCACTTCCCTCAGTGCCCCCGCAGTGCTATTTCCCAGTGATATACGCCACACAAGAATGCATCACAGTTTTAAAGCACAGTTTCTAAAATTAACACAATTTTTTAGAAAAACACACTTAAAAAAAGACAGCTCACAGCTACTGAGTCAGAGCAGTTCCCCCGCAGCACAATACAGTAGCTGCTTTAGGAGTGCGTCTGTGCAGCATCTCCATTTTAAGACAGGCCAGTCGTAAAGACAAGAGCCCAGCTCCAAAAATGTAATGCCAAATCCTCACCTACCTCGGTGCCCCAGCAATTCTAATTCCCAGTGATATTCCCTGTACAAGAATGCATCACAGTTTTAAAGCATGGTTTCTAAAATGAACACAATTTTTTAAAACACTTAAAAAAAAGACTCAGCTCACAGCTACTGAGCAGAGCAGTTCCCCCAGCAGCACAATACAGTAGCTACTTCAGGAGCTACGTCTGCGCCAAAACCTCCATTTTAAGGTGAGCAGGTCGTAAGCACTAGAGCGCAGCTCCAAAAATGTAGTGCCAAATCCTCACTTCCCTCGGTGCCCCCGCAATGCTATTTCCCAGTAAAATTCCACGCCCAAGAATGTATCACAGTTTTAAAGCACGGTTTCTAAAATTAACACCATTTTTAAAAACATGAATCTGAAGAGAGATTTTGTTAAGGGTCGTTGACTCCCACGAAACCTTCACTTTCACATCTGGAGATGAGACATCCATACTGGTTTGTGGTTCAGATACTTCCTCTTCACATGTGACAGGTTTGTTGGATAGACCTTGGACCTCGTGCCTACACATCGGCTTCTTTTCATGATGATTTGGGGGGTTCTGAATCAGAGGAATATTCCTCCACATGCCTCAACTTCACAATGCATTTTCTCAGTCATCTTAGTATAACCTCACCATTTCAATGCATCTTGTGAAAATCAATTGTTACTTTGTAGGACAGTACATTGAGGTAAATTACATTAGGGTCATTACATTGGAAGTGGGTTTTCATTGCATGATTTTACTCCTGAAATGCCTTTACATAATAGGTAGGGTAAAAAGTATTTTTAACCCCTTATATATATTTAGAGAAGAAGGTCTCTCTCTATCTATCTCTCTCTCTATCTATCAATCTATCTATCGATCGATCTTTTGATCGATCTATCTAAACTTTCTTGATAATACATTCTAATTTAAAATAAGTTTAAACGTTAACATTATTTTTATTTAATTTTACATTAATAATAATTGAATTAAAAAAATGTGTTTTTTCTTATTTATTGAACTCATCAAATATTCATTTAAATTACCGATCCCTGAACCCTTGCTACTCTTAAAGAGAATCCATTCCTGATGCTTAAAGTTCCCTTACTACCCCTAAATACAACCTGTTGTACTTAGCCCTCTCTGCAGGGTCATCGCCAGACATTTTGCCTTCATGCTCCTGTTTTCTGAACCCATTTTTGTTGGCTTTTAGGACTCTGTGCACTTTACCATTGCTACCCAGTGCTAAGATGCTTGTGTTCACTTTTAAGCATGGTAAAATGGCTTACCCCCAATTGGAACATATAATTTACATGTAAGTCCCTAGTAAAGTAGCACTGCATGTACCTAGGACCTGTAAATAAATGCTAATAGTAGGCTTGCAGCACTAATTGTGCCGCCCACCTAAGTAGCCTTTTAAACATATCTTAGGCATGCAATATAGAAAAATACATGTGGTGGTGCACCAACTATAAATAATAGTGTGAAAGAGTCCAATCAATGTAGAATGTTCCATATCTTCTTTATTGTGTTTGTACAGTAGAAATATAGATCCAAGTGTTACAGCAAATCAACACAGCCAACCTGTTTTGTTCACCACTGTCAACTTCTTCAGGGCTGTAATTTAATAAAGACAAAAACATATTTAAATAAAATCACAAAAACAATGCATAATGCACCTAAACTACAATAAACCCTAAAAAGAGATCAATACCCAGCTTCCAAATACAGAGAGAGAGTATTTCCTTTAAAAATATTATCCTATCATCTACATTGATACAAAAGATACAATGGATTCATTTAACTGTCTTAAAACCACATTGAAAACAGTCAACATATACGTTGTGGATTAACAAGTATACATGCCCCCCAAATGTCTCATGTAGTACATGCTACCGTTATATCAAAACACATCCAACCAAATATTCTCAATATTGGATATACCAGTCTTAAGAAATGTTATAGCATACATCAACATAAGGGAGAAATATCAGAGTCCATCGGCCCGAAAGTTAATAAACATGATTTGACACATGTTCCAGTACGAGTACTGGTAGAATTCATAACATAACAGACAAAGGAAAAGAATGAAGCTGACAAAGTTAATCTTTCCAATTAATATACAATTTATATCGTGATGTTTTGACAACAAAATGGTGGGAAAGAAAAACACAATTATCAACAAAAATTGAATACATTAGTAAGAGACTTATACTATCAACTACCATATCTTTATAACAACAATTATCAATACATACTGTTCTTTTTTTGTACAGCCAATATAGCATGATATGTGTCTCATAAAACTGTAGTTCACCATATGGAAATATACCATAAATGCGTGGGGTCCCGTTAAATGACATGCCTTGGATCCTTTTAATATCAGGCAAGGCCACCCCATACTTGACAATTACTGAGATAACATAGTGCCCCTTGTAAATAAGCCAAACTCTAAAATAATATCAAATAGAAATTAAAAAATAGAGAACAGTCAGAGAAATTAAAAAATATACAGAATAAACAGTGGGAAATAAGACAAATAGAACAAAGGAGAAAAGAAAACAAAGGAGCCAAAAAAGGTATACATTCTCAGTGTTAATGCAATCAGGCCATATGCATGCCGCCAATCTATAATCAGCCAGAAACATAGTACCGCAACAATGTATCCCAAAATGTGGTTGCTAGTTGAGGGGGTAAAACTCTACACAAGCAGCAGCCACGATTCTCATCAGTGTGAAACACAAGCAAAACCCCAATTTACCTGTGCTTAACCCTCTGGTAACTTGGCATAAAAGCAGCCAGGTTTAACTTAGAGGTAATGTGTAAAGTATTTATGCAGCACACAAACAATAATAAACTGAAAACACAGCACAAAATATATCACACACAAATTTTGAAAAATATAGTAAACTTTAAGAAATCATTTGAGACCAAAATGATAAAATCCAATTAGTAGAACTGGAGATATGCAATTTTAAAGGTTTTGTAAAAATCAAGTGCTAAGACGCAAAATGCGCCAACCCCGGTATGTTATGGTTTCACTTTATTACTGTTTGTTTGGTGCATAAATACTTTACATATTGCATCTAATTTAAGCATGACTGCTTTTGTGCCAAGCTACCAGAGTGTTAGGCACAGGTTAATTTTGGGTTCGGTTGTGTTTCACTGTGATAAGAATTGTGGTTGCTGCTTGATTAGGGTTTCACCCCCCTCAAACAGTAACCCAATTTCCTACACTACCCATCCCTGAACCCTAAAACTCCTTAGTTTCCCTAAACACTACCCATTCCTGAACTATGAAAATTCCTTACTATCCCTAAACACTACCCATCTAAAAAACCCTAAAAACTTGTTCCTGCCCTTAACTCTCTTCAAACCTGAACCCTAAAAACTACTTTATACCCCTATACAGACCCAGGCGCAGAACAATTTAAAACTCCTTGCCACCGCTTATACTATTCATCCATAAAGCCTAAAAATATCTTAGTATCACTTAACTCTATTCATCCCTAAACCCTAAACACCCCATACTACTCAAAACACTACTGATTCATACACCCTTTTAACTCCTTATAACGAGTAAACATACCTAACCTTTAATCCTAAAAACCCTTACTACCCCTATACTGTGCCCATCCCTGAATCCTAAAATCTACTTACCACCCCTATACAGTGCCAACATGTAAATTGAGTTACTGGTTGAGTGGGAGACCATACTCAAACTGCAACCACAATCCTTGTACAACCCAACCATAAATTAACCTTGCTCAGCACTCTGGTAACTTGGCACAGAGCAGTCAGGCTGAATTCCGAGGCAATGTGTAAAGAATTTGTGCAACACTTCAAACAGTAATCAAGTGAAAACACCACACAAAAAGGATCACACACCAGTTTAGAAATTGAAAGTAATTTTAAAAAATAAAACATGACTAATGCGACAGAAATCT
The DNA here is from genome assembly GCA_963921515.1 of Calotriton arnoldi. Taxonomy (NCBI): domain Eukaryota; kingdom Metazoa; phylum Chordata; class Amphibia; order Caudata; family Salamandridae; genus Calotriton; species Calotriton arnoldi. The sequence goes on from CAWUFW010023265.1 coordinate 31,105, forward strand.
ACTTAGTACAACCGGAAATATGCAAGTTTAAGTTTAAAGATTTTAGTAAATATAGCACCAATTTGCACAAAGTTCCTACTGTGTATATCTGGTCATGCTGGACTGAGAGAAAGTCACAAGTTCATGTCGACCATGATAAAGCGCGGGCCGATTACAGGGGCTTAGTTAGGCCCGCTGAACAGATTACCTTAAATCCTGGCTTGCAGAGTGTTCCAAGGGTCTGCGTTGAAGATGCCTCATGCAGCCAAAGCAATGTGTCGGTTCCGATATGCAACAAGGCTGTGATGTGAGGGTCTGCGTTGTCTTCGAGCATCCTGTTGACTGGGCTCGAAATGCAAAGTCCAGTGTCAGAGATGCATCACACAGTCAGGACGATGCATCGGTTCTGAGGAGCAGCGAGGCTGCGATGCAGACTCTGGCATCATTGTTGAGGTTGTCGTCAAAGAGGGATGCAAGGGCCTGCACCAAGGATGCATCACACAGCAGCGGTTCTGTTGAGGCTGCGGGCTGCAATGCTTCTCTTTGCATATGGGTGATTGACGCAGCAGTAGCGATGCGTCAGTTCCACTCGGGGTTGCACAGTGCAGAAGACGAGATGCGTCAGTTCCGCTGGATCCACAGAAGCTGGCTTAGGCCCACTTCTAAACGTCCACGACTGTGGGTGGCACCAAATGGCAGGCCATACACACAAATGACAGAGTACAGGTCCTGGTGTCGAGGTTATAGGAACCTTTTGTGCCCGAGGAGGCTTAAGTCAGGAGGACAGCCAACTAGCTTGGAGTCACTCTGAAATCCTGGGTTCAACAGATGCAGGTCCAGTCCTTCACACCCAGGCAAGACAGCAGCATGTCAAAATATCAGGGCAGTAGTCCTACATAGCAGTAGCCCAGCAGAGTGACAGTCCTGATAGCAGCACAGCAGTCCTTCCTGACCGAGTATCCACAAGTCCAGAAGTATACTGAAGAGTTGGTGTCTGAGGTTCAATATTTATACCCAGTTGCGCCTTTGAAGTGGGGAGAAGCTTCTAGACAATTCCCTTTTAAGTCCCCAGGCATCCTGCCGTCACTGTTCTGGCACAGGACTAACTACAGGGGATGTGCAGCTGTTGGTGTGGAGGCAGGACATAGCCTATTCAAGTGTAAGTAGGGCCATTGATGGCCCATCCAGGCACACATAAGCTCTATATTGTGTGTGGCTTTCTAGGAGGAATGCACAAAGCCCAACTGCCAACTACACCCAGTCTTGGGCCCCAGAGACAGGCTACAGGCAACAAATGGCTAAGGCAATAAAATGCCAACTTTCTAAAGGTTCCCACACCACTAAATGCAACGCATTTTGGCCGTCATGTGAGCAAGGCCCAGAGGGCCGAAATGCATTGCACTTACTGGCGTTGGAACAATAAATGACTTGTACCCAGTCCTGAGTGCGCGTTTACTTCATACCTATTGGGATACATTCTTCCTGCATATTTAATAGTTGAGCTCCTGACACAACACTCCACCCCCGTAGGAGCAGCTGCCTTACAGCGGACCTGACATTGTGTATATATATATAACACTACTTAAGGAAATTAATTTTAAATAAATTAATTTAGACTTTTTAATTTTTTTAACTTTTAACGTCACCTTTCTTTAGCATTATATATGTGGATCTGTTTTGCTCTTTTGTATATATATATATATATATATATATAAATATATAAATATATATGTGTATATATACATTTGAATGTGATCAAGGCCGCATGTCTGGCGGCAGAAACGCGTCATTTGGACCTTGATGTGTGAATAAACCACGTCTATACCTTTGCTGTTGGAGTCTGTGCCCTGGTGTTGCGCTGTTGATGCTCTGGGATTTCGTTGCGGTGTATATTATATATATTGCATACATATACATATTTAAACATACACACATATTTTTATTTTATTTTTTTGACTTTTGTATAGCGCAAACTAGACCCGAGACATCGGGTATCAGAGAAGCTTTACATGAGTACCAGTTTCGTTACAGATGGACACATTCATTTTTGTTAGGCACGGGGAGATTATGTGATTTGCCCAGAATCACAGGATGTTGAGCGTCGTTGCCGAGACTCGAACCCGGTTCCCCAGGTTCAAAGTCGACCGCTCTAGCCGTTAGGCTACATCCTCTCCCCTAAACATATAATAATAAAACAGTAAAACAAGTGACTTTAAACAATTAAAGGTTTGATTTAGAGTGTTATGGACGGGATACTCCGTCACAACGTGGTGGATATCCCTCCCGTATTATTTCAAGTGCCAAAGAATATAAAGCAGTTGTATTAAGGCGGATGGGATATCAGTCACATTTGTGACGGAGTAACTCGTCCGCCAAAATTTAAATCTGGCCCTAAATTATTTACATGTGAAGTAAATGCCCATTAGGTAAAGTACTTAAAAAACTACCTGTGATGTAAAGGCTTTGATGAACTTACCTGCGATGTAAAGCCCCACGAAGTAAAAACTGCGAAGTAATGGGAGCTTACTCAATTTGCTACACAATACTCTTCCAATATCTATTCATTTGCTGGTTTCATTTCACTTTCCAATGTAAGGGACGAAGAAGGAGTAACAGAACACTATGAAACAGTGGAGGCTGGCATGGTTCGCGGGTGGGGAGGTGGGCGCGAGGGGTCACATGGGGGGGCTTGCGGGGGTGAATTAAAAAAAACATACCTTGAGGCCGGGTCCCGCATCTCTGCTCCTGCTCTCCTGTGTCCGACTCCAGGAACAGGAAGCAGGCAGCCAGGCTCCCTCCCCTGCTCCGAGAGCAGAGCAGCCCTGCCCACCGGCCCACCCGCAAAGCAGCAGGACATGAAGCATAAAATGATAATAACTAAGTCTTAATTTTATGTTTCTACTTGGCACTGCTTAAAAGCAGTGGGGCGACGCTTAACCGCCATAGCGGAGATGCCACCACTGCTATGAAATATATGAAAAGAGTGACAAAGAGAGAACACAGGCATGAAATAGAACCTGCAAGGCTGAGATGAAGAGACAGTAAGTGTGGGTGAAAGAGGCCGAAGTGGAAACTAGGCTAAGCTTCCTTAATACTCAGTAGCCCCAATATTCGGTTGCTTTGGAGGGGAGTCCTATAAAAATCAGTTCTTTTTTACAAATGTATCTCATTGGTGGTGACATGGACGAGGAAAATTGAAGTGGATCGAAAGAGTGATGAGAAACGTCCTGTAGATTTCATTGGGCCTCTATTTTCACCCTGGTTTTATCATGACTGACTTTATCACGACAAGTATTGTATATATTATGTAAATAACTTTGTTTTGTCGTTTTTGTATGGTAAATGTTGCCGCATATCTACATGATTTCTAAATGCTTTTTTTTTTTTTTTTTTTTAAGGATGGCACTTATCTGGTGAGAAACAGCTCTAAGAAAACCACGGCACAACCCTTTGTACTCATGGTGTTGTTCAACGATAAAGTGTACAATGTTCAAATTCGTTATGACCAGCGCCAAGCTGTTTACTTATTAGGGACCGGAGGAAAAGAGGTACTGTTTTCTTATCTTGTAATCAGATATCCGGTGTGAATAAAAATCCCATGCAGGTGCTTATATATAAACCTGTTTATATGGTAACTCTTCGGATAGCACGCCAGTAAGGGACATTGAAAACTGTGCGTCTTTCATGCACAGTTTGATGGGATTGTGTGTGGGAAAAGAGGTAGTTCACTTCACTTGTGATATGTGATTGATCACCAGAGGCTTTGCTTTAGTTATCATTGTGATATTTGGTGAGGAACTACAGTGCACTTGTATGGGTGTGATATATGTTTGATGGATGCGATATATGTTTGATAAAAATGAACATTTCACTTGCTGCCAGTGTGATATGTGTTTGTTGAAGAGGGATATTGCCCTTATGATGAGTGTGATAGGTTACCTGATTCTAGGCGGTAACGCCGTGTCAGTACTGGCGTCTTTTAATGCAAACTGCAGACCATTATAGTGGCTTTCTCTTATGAATTTTAGGTACTGGAAGACTTTCGTGACCTCCACTTCCTTCTGCTTGAATTTTTACAAAAGCTTCCCCATGTACATCCTCTTATTTCCCGGTTTTCCCTCCTTTGTCTTTCACTGCACGTCATCACACTCGACAATGCGTCTTTTATTCCACTTTTCTTTTCTCCCATAACTTTGAAATGAATTTTCTATGTGCCTCCACACTTAATGCGTTACCAAGCACCCAACGCCTTATTGTTCTCTCTCTTTTTTGCATGTGACGCTGTTTACTCATTTAATTGTCTTTCTTTAGTGGCCTACTTTTGGTTTTTTCAGAGCATGACATATCAACACATTGAACATGTCAGTTAGGTTAGTGTGAGATGGTGTAGTTGTTATGAGTGCAACACTTTTAGAGGAGAGAGGAGAGTTTACTTGGTATGACCATGATATTTGGTGAAGCAGGCTATGCATCTGATGTGAAGCTGACATTTGTTGGTGAATTGACATCAGTCCTTGGTTCTGTTTCTGTTCATCAGCATACAACTATCTGAATCTCAATCTTTCCTTTACTTTCACCATCAATGTTTCTTGCTGTGCTTCTGCCCTAGGCTGCTCTCCAGTCACAGTTTCAGGCACAGAAATAAAAAAAGAATAAAATTACAGGAGTAAAATACTGGATCATGGGAGCGGCAAGGTGACCACTATTGCTTCATCTCAGTGCATCCTTGGTTGTGATGAGGACTCAAGAGCTCCTTGGGCTCATGTCACATAATTACCAACATGAGTGAAATCCACCAAAAGACAAGGGGTTGATGTTTGTTCCACTTAATGACATGGTCATCATCTACACATAAAATATCTACTGTGCATATCAACCACTAGAGCGAGGACATCCTCAAAGGGGCAGCTGTGCCAAGAGATGCAGAGTTTGAATGAGATGGTAGCATCAGGGATGGCTGAAGGCAGTCCTAATGGGGATTGTCATGCTGGGTGCTAAATATTCCAGAAACAGTGTGGATCGAGCAAGGTGGGACAAATGCTGGGAAAAGGGTATTGCTTGATGTAGGGTGCATACTTACAAGGACGATGGACAGGGGAAGAGAAGCATCTGGCAGGTGCCAGTACTAAGACCAGGAGGGGTATGGCAGTGAGGCACAGCCACCCGCCAATTGTGCTGTGATAACATTTGATTGATTGTGTCAGCTCTCCCTTCTCTTGCCTATTACAAGTTAAAAACATGAAGAGTTAAAATATTTCAAGTGTTTGTACATTTCAACAGCTGTTCAGCGTTCACTTTTTTTTATTTGTCTGTTTAATTTAGCACTTCCAGTCGGTGCCTCAGATGATAGACTACTTCACGAGGACACCGCTTCTACTGATCGACGGGAAGGATCGGGATTTGCGATATCAGTGCTTGTTGAAACATTCTGCCGGAAGAGCTTAGAAGCAAAGGAAAACCACAGAACACTGCTGCTGTAAAGGAATCTGCAAAGTCAATTAATCCTTGGTTTAGAGCATCCTTTTTCTTTATACCAATAAAAATTGTCCTACAAGTCCAAACCCAGAGTTAAGAATACTTCTGTGGAGCATTTCAAACAAAAATGTCCATCATGCACTCAGCTCACAGTTTAGTTCCGTTTGTAGAAGCTGAACAGTATGCATTGCGGTGTCCCAACAGTCGCTGATGTTTTTTGGGGCATTGCAGCTGGCATTTTTCCCAGATATTATTATACAGAGGCTAGTGTCAGAAGAAAGCAAATTACATGTTTTATTTCTTGATACACTTTTATTTCTCCGTTGCTTTCCTGAGTGCAAGTTGTGGTTGGAGGTCTGTACCCCTTAATCCTGATTTAATTTCCGGAATAATAATTTCCAAGAGTTGTGTCTCATTAATCAGAGGTTGCCATTTCTTTATTGTTTCTTTTCAACATTGATAATGTATGCAAAAAACAGCAACAGCCGACACATGTTTCGCCCAGTGGCTGGTAGGCCGAGGGCTTTTTCAAGGCTGATATGTGCAAAAAACCCACAAGAATAAGTGGTACTTACATACAAACAAGGATATCAAAAGGGCATAATAAACCAAAAGCAAGTGAACCCAAATGCAGTGAAAAAAATAATAACTAAAAGGGATGTGAGTAAAACAGTGAAAACAAGAATAAGAAGTGATGAGAAAGACAAGGGAGACCGAAGAAGAGGTAAAGAAAGGAGGAAGAAAAAAAGAAAAGAAAGGGGAAATATCAACGGTTAAAATGTGATAGGAAAGTACACAAAAATTGGCATAGTTTCTTCCATATGGTTGTCACATCGCAATTGCCATTATACCAAAATCGTGTCATGACTCAGAGAGTTACCTAGTATGTAATTTGTTTAACTCACAAATTAAGGAAGAGAGACACATACACATATATCAGTATGCTGTAAATCAACAGGGTGTCCTCACAGTAGACAGCATGTACAACGATACTCATCACGTATATGTATTGAAGTTACCAAGCAATTTTAAAAAATGGAGAACATGCCAATTGCTTACCGAGGTTTCAAAGATACGGTCATGAAGACTTAAAATAAGAAAGGTGTATTGAAGATGAGTAATCCATTGAGAATAAGAAAGTCCTATAAAGTAGCGTAGATGAGCTAAAATGGGCCGCTGCACTGATAAGGCCTCGAAGGCATAACTTAAGTGAATAGGAAAGCTAGATACGTAATAAGCTAGTGCCACGAGGGTTCAAGTGTACGAGTGAGCTGATTAGGCTAGACATCCAGAAAAGTAAGTCGGTGGAGGTGACTAAATAAACCTAACCGGGTCAGTTAGCCCAAGACCAAATGTGCTCGTTAGTTAATGCGGCTTCGGGTTAACAAACGAGTGTAAAGGTCACGTTCTGTTACAAACGAGGCTTAAAATTGCAAGTGCGCGTTATATGGCGCTGATGGAGGTTCGTTAGCCCAAGATCAATGGTGCGCGTTAGTTAATGCGGCTTCGGGTTAGAAAACGAATGTGAAGGTCACGTTCTAATATAAACAAAGCTTAAAAATGCAAGCGCGCGTTATGTGGCGCTGATGGAGGGTCGTTAGGGTCTGATCACTTACGTGATTCTGTAGTAACGTGACGTGGTCTCTGCGGTCCCGGGAACAAAGTATGTTCCGGGCTGGGCCGTGCTGTAATAAATGAACTCTCACCTGACATGAGGGACGTCTGGTGTCATCCGACTGAAACCGGTCGGAGGGACATGGAAGACTTACTGTGAGTTAGAACAGTAGGATAATATAATATAGGAAAAGAAAGAGGCATGTTCAAGAGAACCCACAAATTAAACACACCAGTAATTGGAAAACAAGAAATATAGACAGATGACGGAGCTCATCACCAAACGATGTCAAAGGGACATAGAAGAGTTACTCTATGTCAGAACAGTACGATAATGTGATGAGGAAAAATTTAAAAGTATATTCAAAGAAAACCTTAAAATCGGTCAAAGCCAGAAAATAGAAAGAGGGCAATTATTTTAAACAAATGAAGGGGCTTATCAGCATTACATGTAATTGACGAATCATAATTACAAGAGACTCAGGGGCAGATTTACGAGTTCTGGCGCATCTCTGCAAATCAGCAGGGATGCGCCAGAAAAGATGCGACACGCAATTCCCTCCCTGCGCCACCACGAATGCGTCGCATTTACAATGCGGCGCACCGTGGGGCAAGGATAGGGCGATGCGTGTCGCATCCTGTGGCATAAGGGCGGCGCATTGCTGGAGTCGTGTTGTAAGCACAACGCGGCTCCAGCAATGCTCAGGGGCGCCCTATGCCTAACATGCTGCGTCACTCCTTACGCCTGCTTCAAGCAGGTGCAGGGTTTTGACGTAGCATGGACATAAAAGTGACTCAGTGAAATCTTGTAGATTTTACTGCGTCACTTTTACGAGGCGTTCCTGCGATGGAACGCCCACCCTGCGCCGGAACGCCCACATGAAACCTAACGCAGGCTTCATGTGGCGCAGGGCTTTACAACGTGACGCATCTCCCTAGATGCGTCACGTTGTAAATAAGATGCAACGTGGCGCATGGTTTACGCCGCCGCTGCGTCACAGAAGTGACGCAACGGCGGCGTAAATGTGGCGCATGGGGCTTGTAAATCTGCCCCTTAGTGCTTCTACTCATCTGGTAGCATGATGTCCTGGATTCAAGAGGGGGAGGAGGCCCTCCGGGGCAAACCTGAAATAACTGAAGGAAAATAAAAGAACAAGGAAAAAGGACAGAGACCATATGTGAATGTCTTAAGGCCCGCTCTGGTGATGGGCTTGTGATCAGAACCACAAGTATAATGCTTAGTTCCTATACACCAAGGAAGGAAAATATGGTTAATCCCATGTATTACCATTTAGGTCTAGCTTTCCTGAGTGCACCCACCAACGTAAATGTACTATCCACTGAGCAACATCACTAAGAAGATAGCTGAACGGATAGGCCTTAGAGACTTGGAACCAAAAGGGCTGGGCAAGGGCAAAGGTACTGCAGGATGACTTTTTGACTTATTGCTACCTATAATAGAAGCTATTGGAAATATTTGGCTTGCATTTTACCGCTTTGTACATTCACAAAAGTAGAACTAGTGCCAGCAGTTGATAATGTAGGTAAATTAAAGAAAAGATTAGATTAAACTGCCAATTTCTAGGGGAGCCTTACTTCAGGCAAGGAACAAAATTCTGCTAATAGAAAATGGATTCAAAGACTAATTAAGGTAGGAGAGCACATCTCCAGACGTCTCTAGGCAACCTCGGAGCATCTGTGTGCTTGTACGCCTCCTCTTAAGCTGCAGCAAAAAATTTAGTCGGACGGCAATGTAAAGTGCTTCTGTCAAAGGACTGCACTTTACAAAGCATTTAAATGAAAGGTATAGACAGAAAGAAACATTCTCTCTCCTGAGAAGGGTGGTAGGTGAAGGATTAATGTTAGCAATGACCCACAGGCCATCTCTATCAATTTTACTGTGGTACCCTGTCCTCCCGGCATATTTACTTAACTCCCTTTAGTGCTTATATGTTGGTAGCAATAATCATTCAGAACTGAAGCTAAGAACGTCTAGACAACATGTGGGCCAAATAGTACCTTCCCCTCCAAAAATATATTCATAAAAATGTTGTTAATGTGGGTTTGCAGATGTGTCCTGGACATTTTGTGCAGCGATAATCTTTTTGAAAAATAGTGAATAATTGCTGAGGCTGAAAGGCAGAGTGTTGTAATGGAGCCAGTATTTGATGGGAACCTCAACCTCGTGGCTTTTTTTCAGGCCTGTAAAATGAGATTTGACACAGGGAACTGTTTACCTGTCCAGCTCTGTCCGAGATTCTGAGCAATTCAGGATGAGTCAAACGGCATCATTTTTAACATCTGTGTTTATAACCACGTTCGATATAAAATCTCTCTGGCTCTATGAAGAAATAGTACTGTATGACAATGTTGATAGCATTTTACACCTTCATATTATGTGGGCTTTGGTGCACGGCCACGGAGCCAGTGGTGATTAGCTCAGCCTCAATAAAAGTATTTTATTAAACATAAATTCTCTCTCTCTCTCATATTGTTTCTCAGATTCAGAAACTGTGTTTTGCTCGATGCATCATTTCAGGCAACCGTCCTTGTCATCTATTGTTAGGTTAAGTTACTGGCATAGCCATTGTTCACCAATTGCTTGGACTCTTGCTGGTTTATACAGACGTTTGTCTGTTGAAGCTAATTCAGCACAGGTTATCCACTGGTAAAATGTGTTCTTGAATGACATTTGGCGTGGTTGGGTAGTTTGGAGAGTGTGAGTGAACCTTATGAATGTGCTCCATAAAGGGGAGGAGTTCGGTCTTGCAAACTTCCCTCCTAACCTGTGTGATGCGGGCTGTCTCTGACTTGTGGTTCGCAGTGAGGATTCAGTCATGAGGCAACCTTTCATCCTAACCTGTGTGTAGGGGGCTTTCTCTGACCTGTGTTCCCAGTGAGGATCTGGTTGCTTGGTAACCTTCCCTCCTAACCTGTGTGTAGAGGGCTATCTCTGACTTTTGGTTCGCATTGAGTTTACGGTCATGAGGCAACCTTCAATCCTAATGTGTGTGATGCGGGCTGTCTCTGACTTGTGGTTCGCAGTGAGGATTCAGTCATGAGGCAACCTTTCATCCTAACCTGTGTGTAGGGGGCTTTCTCTGACCTGTGTTCCCAGTGAGGATCTGGTTGCTTGGTAACCTTCCCTCCTAACCTGTGTGTAGAGGGCTATCTCTGACTTTTGGTTCGCATTGAGTTTCCGGTCATGACGCAACCTTCAATCCTAATGTGTGTGATGCGGGCTGTCTCTGACTTGTGAGGATCAGGTCATGTGGCCCTCTGCCTAACCTGTGTCAGCTGATGTTCACCTAGTGCACGTGCAGTTCTGATGGACCTTGCGCATCTAGCAGGTGTTGAAATATTCTAATGGCTATGTATAGCTGGAGCGAGTCGCTTTTTCTATGGTGGATTTACTAAATGTTTTGCGTGGATGTGCTGGAGATGTAATGCCTGGGTGATGAGGTATGTACAGTATGCTATACAATGATAAGTTCTAAATTGAAATATTCTAAATTGCATCATAATACATATTCTGGTGTTGTATGGTGATGTGAATGGGATGGCTAGATATGCAGCGGGAGGATAAGGGTCTGGTGTTATATTGAGTGTCATGTTCTGTTATGGTTGGTTGTGTGCTGCAGATGTATGGCTGAAGGAGGGTTTGGGTCGGCAGCCTGGGCTTCTGGGTGCCTAAGGAGATTAATACAAATATTCAATATGAAAAACTGAAATAGGATTTAGGAAGGCCACAATTTACAGAGAAAAATACACCAACGTTCAGGAAGGAAAAGAGTTATATGATTTTGTTTTGTTTTGTAAATATCTTACTATATTGCATCTGTTTCTTTCAAAAGTTATATACTGCACCTATTTGGAGAGGAATGTTTAGTAAGTAACCCAGAAGTATATAGAAGTGTAATCTTAAACTTTGATTTGGGTGCTCTCATATTCGTTTTAGCTTCTGCATTAAACATCATTCTGCCACACACTACCACCACCAATCCTTGTCAAACATTCATAGCCCTGGTGTATTTTGATACAGTGCACTGATTTAGCAACTCAAAAAATTAAAGAAAGCACCATGTAGTGGCCAAATTGCACACTTTGAAATCTGGAAACCTTGCATCAATCCTGGATTTCACTTGAACATATTGTGTGATCCTAGACAATTTTTTTTAATAGTGCCTCCTTTTCCCCTAATCTTTCATCATCAGTTTAGAGCACCTTTATATCCGTCCAGGGTGTGCGCTGAACAAAAACAAAACACTGTCATGCTGCTATCCATTAATAGCAGCAATCTAGGCCACATATAGGGGATAAAAGACAACTGACTTTCCTCTTGGTTCACTAATAGCATTGTCGTTAGGGCAGTCGCTGTGGGGCATGAAGGATTTATAAGTTCGTGATTAGAATCACTTCTAACAATTCTCACTCAATGCAAGGGTATTGTTAAATTTACTAAATGCGTTCCAATGGACACAATTTTAAAGTTACACTGTTTTGAATTATGAGGAGTCTTTATCATATATGTACTGGACTCGCTGAGCCTTCTTCTCTCTGAACCACTAAAGGCCAGCGTTGCTTGTGAACACATGGCAGGAGACAGGAACAGGGGCGGCTGGTGACATTTGAAGGTGGTGGGGCGTGGAGGTCCGGGTTGAGTGCCCGGTGGTGGGAGGGGAGGGGGAGGGGGGCTCGGGAGCGTTCTCCCCCTGAAAATGTTTTGAAGGAAGGAGTGGGTTGGTGGTGCGTTTTCAAGCGCATATTTGGGAGGGCAGGAAGGTTGAGAGAGGATTAACAGAGGAAGGCGGAGTGGCAGACTGCAAGGAGGGTGCGGGGAAACTGCAAGACCCGCACAGCCGAGGTGTGTGACCGAGAAAGGCAGAAAGCGGCATTACAGCAAGCAAATAGCCATCCGAGGCAGCAGAGCAGCTGGCTACACAAGGAACTCGGGGAACACACGGAAACAAGCAGCGCTGACAACAGTGGCAATACACCCACTCAATTGTACTGGCAAACAAACGCAACTGAATTGCACTTGCCTGTGTTGTCGCACCCCAGCCTGTCGGTAGTCTGCAGTGCCCTCTCACCTGCTGTCTCAGCCACAGCAGTCTCGTGTCTCTGAAGTATTGAATGAATGAATATGAAATTTGTAAAGCGCGAACTAAGCCCAAGGGCGTCAAGGCGCTAAAGCGGACCTAAGGATGCAGACAAAAAGACATGCTCATACCGAGGTCTGTGAGAAAAGCCAGGTCTTTATGGCCCTGCGGAAAAGAGAATGGGACACCTGACTTGAGAGCTGTTCCGGGAGGGAGTTCCACAGTCTAGCAGCAGCAGTGGAGAAAGCTCTACCTCCCCATGTAACCTTCTTGAATCTCTGTACTATAAGCAGATTCTTATCTGCAGACCGGAGCCGCCTGTTGGGAACATAACGATGGATAATGGCCTTAATCGCCTCAGGGCCTGACCCGTAATAGGCATTGTGAGTCATGCACAGGGTCTTGAAAAGGATCCTACGGTCCACAGGCAGCCAATGCAGCAACCTAATAGCAGCTGTGACTGAATGATATTTAGGTAAATTCATCACCAGCCTGGCAGCGGCATTCTGCACCATCTGCAGACGTCGCATCAAACCCTTGTTAATGCCCAAATAAAGGGCATTACAATAATCCAATCTGGATGTAACCAGTGCAATGACAGCCTGCTTACGTGCATCAAAAGAGAGATAGTGGGAAATTTTCCGTAGGATCCTAATGATCCCAAAACACGTGGAAACTGTCCTACTAACCTGTAGGTTCAGGGACAGTGAGTTATCCACGATAACCCCAGGTTTTTGCCATGGGAGACCGGAGAGGGACAGACGCCAAGCGCATCCGGCCACCAGTCACTGGACCACACCTCCTGCTTACTCCCAAAAACCAAGACCTCCGTCTTCTCTCCATTCAATTAAAAAAATTCTCCACCATCCAAGAGGAAACTGCCTGCATACAGTTCCTGAAATTAAGGGCCGAATCCTTTATACTATGCGAAATAGACACCATAATTTGGGTGTCGTCCGCATAGGACAGCACTTCCAACCCAAAGGATCTCACAACCTTCGCAAGAGGAGCGACATAGATATTAAAAGAGTAGGGCTCAGGGAGGAGCCCTGAGGAACACCACACAGCAAGGGTTTGGGGGCTGAGTAAAATCGACCAAGCTTAACCATCTGTGCCCGCTCACTAAGAAAGGAAGCAAGGAGCCCCAAAGCCGAGCCCCCAATACCTATCTCTCTGAGACGATCAATCAATCTACAGGGAGACAGGGTATCAAAGGCTGCAGTAAGATCCAGTAGAACAAGGAGGGTGGTATGCCCTGCATCCACTTGAACTCGGATATTATCAAATACAGCCGTCAATGCTGTCTCCGTACTGTGATGGCTTCTGAATCCATGTTGCGAACCATCTAGTAGATGGAAATCTTTTAGGTAAGTACTGAGATGAGAGTTAAGGTAAGTTTCCAGAATCTTAGCTGGGACAGGAAGTAGGGAGATCGGGCGATAATTCTTCAGTTCACTAGGATCCAGAGAAGGTTTCTTCAAAAGTGGCTTCACTACAGCCGTCTTCCACAGAGTGGGATATTGCCCCTCTGAAATGGCAATATTAAAAACATCAGTCAAATGGGGAATAATAACTTCACGGCCATGTTTTAGCACCTTGAGGGGACAAGGATCCAGAGGGGAACCCGATTTAACCCCTTCAAGGATCCGATCGGTCACCTCGGAAGACATAATAGGGAAGGTAAGAAGACTGCGCGACCCCTCGATGGGTGCGGCCCCAATGGGATGGGAGGTGGATCGGACAGATGACCCCGCAATGGGGTTGGAGGCTTCAAGCAGGGAGTAGATATCTGCAATCTTAGTATGGAAAAAGTCAGATATTTTATCACAGCGCTCCTGAGAGAAGTTTGAGGGGTCGGAAGCAGGGGGAGAGGTAAGAGAATTTATTACCTTAAAGAGATCCCTAGAGGATCTCATAGAATCAGTAGTCTTAGAGAAGTATAATCTCTTTTCCTCCATGACGGCAATTTTATATTCTTTGAGGCCCTGCTTATGTAGTGCCCTATTCAGCGGGTTTAGATCTACGCGCCAATGCCTCTCCTGTCTGCGACAGCCCTGTCTCAGCGTTCTGAGCTTCTCCGTAAACCAGGGAGCAGAGGGTTTTTTCCTTGCTAAATAGTACTTACTAAGAGGTGCAAGAGTATCCATTGCTGCTAGCAATTGTTGCGATAGTTCTGCCGCTGCCAGATTAGCATCATAAAGCTTAGTGAGCTCAAGATTGTTAAGAAAATTTGAAAGAGACTCATTACTTATGAGGCTAAAGTTCCTCCTTTCGTCCAAATTCATGTCACCAGGGATAATCAACGCCGGAGACATAAAATGTAGGTCAAAGGGACGGCAAAGTGATCAGACCAAGCTAGGGGGATAGGTTCCCCACACTTACACGTGGGTCATTAGAAAAGACCCCGTCAAGTATGTGCCCCGCTTGATGGGTAGGCTTCTTGACCAGCTGAGGAAAACCACAGCCATTCAAGGTATCCAAAAGACCCAGGGCGGCCTTGCAGTCAAGGCTATCAAAGTGAAAATTAAAATCCCCCAGGAGAGTGAGATTGGATCTTTCACAATAGGGTTCTAAAAGCCTGCTAAAATCCTGACTAAAGGCCGCCCTAGAGCCAGGTGGCCTATAACAAAGGATGCCAGAGAAGCTTTCCGTAGGGTGAAGATTAAGAGAAAAATAAAAAGCCTGGTAGAGATCAGGAGGAGCGGACAGAGCCTGAGTGCGACAAATCAGGGTTTCTCTATATAGAATGCCCACACCCCCTCCCCACCGATCTACCCTGTCCATTCTAGCAAGGGTGTATCCAGTAGGAATGGCACCTACAAGGTCAGGACCAGAGGCATCCGTAGCCCAAGTTTCGGTTATAAAAACCCATGTTGGCTTCCTGGCTGATACAAAATCTCTAAAGGCAACCTTATTTTTGATCAGGGATCTGGCATTAATGAGATAGCCCTGTGCAGTCTGTACTGTAGAACTGGGCCTAATTCCTTTATTATCCGAGGGTGTGTTACAAGCCTGTTTAAGAGAGGTATTACATCCTGTACAAACCAGATGCTGCTTCTTAGCTAAAGTATCCGGATCCAGGGAGTGATAGCAGGGAGCCCAGGCTGCCCGCAGATCTAGCAGTAACTCTCGGGAAAGGCAAATCCGTCCCCGCTGATCAGAGATGGACAGGGCAGCATCTCCTGCGCGAGGCGCGACCTTAGCGCGGACGGGCGCAGACGGGCTTACCGCTGCGCGACGAGCCGGCCATGCTGCTTAAGTAGAGGAGCAGAACTAGAGTGCTAAACAGCCTTGGCTCCACCCCCCAAACACCGGAAAAAGCCTGAATGTGCGCCGGCGCCCTCCACAACAAACGGGAAAACCCGCGGTGGAACGGGCGCTGGCGAAATGAAAGAAGCGTTAAGAGGAGGCGAGCCCCGAGAAAGTGGAGGAAAGCGGGGAACTCCAACGAAATGTGCAAATATGCAAGAGGACAGCAGTAGGGTAAGAGCAACCAGTAAATATATAGCACAAAACTTTAAAACAAAATTAAAAGCAGTTTAAGACAATGAGGCAGTGGGGAACTAAAACATCAGCAGCAGCATGGTGTCTGCGCGCGTCGGTCTCAGTGCACTCTTTTCGACTGCTAGCATTCTCTCTGGTGACCTCGCTCTCTCCCTCGCTGCAGTCCACCTTTGCAGCTAGTCTATATGTTGTGCCGTCTCTCTTCGCCACACTGGCCGCAGCCTGTCCCTCTCTGTCAGCATGCTCCCGCGCTGCTGTCTCCGATCAGTCCTGGTGCCGGAGTCAGAGCTGCGCGGCGGCCGGCGGGCTCTTCCGCAGCCCACTCCCTCAGCTCCCATTGTCCAATCAGGAGGCCTGGAACTAGCGCGAAGGCAAGGGAGTGCTCCGGTTGTTGCCACCCACTGCTCTGTCTTGAGGAGGGTCGGCCCTGCCCCTTGCCATTCATTTCAGTGGCGCGCTGCTGAAATCGTCTGGGGCGTAGCATAGGCGCCCCATTTGAAACCAGCCATTTTCCGCTTTCTCTGGCCACTCCCTTCAGGATGACATCACTCTTCTCGGATGTGCTTCGAGGGCGAGCAATAGTCCTCGCCCCGGCCAGCACATGCGCAGGAGGTCTCTGACCTGTGACCTCGTCCCTTCTAGAAAAAAAGAAAACAAAACTGAATTTTATTTGTGTTCGACACGGGGCAGTGAGCACTTCATTTGAGGCTGCTGCAATGGCATTGCGTGTGGTGTCACTGTCTCTCTTGTCTCCTCTCCCCGATCCTCGTCCCGACTCCCGAGGCTAGTGGGGCAATGCCCCTTTCGCCCCTATGCACCAGCCGCCACTGGACAGGAACCAACCAGATGCATAAACAAATAGTTCTGAAGCAAGCGTGGTTTGACCCGTCACACTTCAAAACCATTTGTTATGCATTGTTTGTAAAGTGCTGAAGCACTTCAGGCGGGTCCAGCTTCCAGCAACAAAACTGGCCCCCACCAATAAGAAAACCAGCCCCCATCCTGCCAACCCACTGGTAAAATGCCCGAATCCCAGTACATTCAGTCCGAGCCTGTCAGTGTGGAAGGGTGTGTGTTGGGGCTGGCAAAGGCTATGCAAAATGCATGGAGCTTCAGCTTCAGTATGTGATCACAAATATTTTTCATGTCATTAACCATTCCAAAAGCACATGTAGAACTACTCCTGCAATCCCTGGCCGGAGGATGTGCTTGGCTGGTGGGACCAATGAATCAGTATCAGCAAACCCAGAGGGAATGTCAGAGTAAACATTAATGTGTAACAGCAATTTGAGAGTTTCATTCTCACTTTGGGAGTGGGCCTTCAATTGACAGTATTATTATTAGCAGAAATAGAGAAAGTTATAGAGCCCCACCCACCCCAAAGTAGTTCATGCACTAAACACAAACGCAAGACTTAAGCAACAAGGCAACATAAAACAGGTGAGTAAAGAGCCAGTGGCTGAGTGAGTGTAGCAAATGGAGAAAAACCATTAGAAGTTAACAGCGGTGGAAAGTGGAATTACAAATGAACCAGGGTAGATTTAGATTGAGAGGATTTCAGGAGGAAGAGACATTTTCAGTTTTAAAAAAATGGCCCTCTGCCTCTGGTCATCTGACACGCCTTTTACTGACCTAGGCAACCGGATCTACTGAAAAGGTTTGTCAGGAAGGTTTGTGTGAGAAAGCACTTTACATCGCTCTGGCAATATTTGCACTACTTTTGTAGGGTCAATGAAGGGACCTCCACACAAGCGAATTGTCTCTGAGCAAGATGACTTGCTGCCTTAACTTATAAAGAGGGATGTTGGTACCACATCTAGTTTCTAAGCCATATTACTCAACTCTTGACTCCTGTTTATTGAGATGCTAACCAGTATCTTCTATGGGATAGGGGCACCCTAAATATGACTGCAAGCCAGGAGCGGCACATGCTGGTAAGAGCAGTGAGGCTGGGTTGTGGGGGGATTCGACAGAGGACCACGAGGGAAAATTACATAAAGAATTATTTTTCCCTCGTCGTCATCTGTCAAAATCAAACCCCCCTCCCACCCGGCCCCACCGCTCCACTGCTCTTACCTGCACGGGCCGCGGCTGCTGCAAGCCCAGCTTTTCCAAGGGACCATCATACAGTTGGTAACAGAAATCACAAGTGTGCATCCCATTAGTTTACCAAAAGACAAAACACAGTGGTCATGTGGCTAGGCTCCTGCAGATTCCCAGAGGCGAGAACCACATGCTTTAAAGCCAGAGTAGCGCAGCATAAGGTAGGGAAGGAGATGAGAGGGTGAATGACAACAATAAATGCAGGTGAAAAAAGTGTGCAGCTCCATGCGTAGGAAGCAAATATCAATACGACAAGCAGTTTCCCATCTACACTGATGGACATAAATAAGGAATTGGCGAGGACACATACCCAGAGAGGAAGAGGCATGTCTGCATTTGAAGTATTAATCTCACACATTCCTGGATTCACAATTGAACTGGAATAGAAGATGTTTCTGGTCAACCCACTAGGTAGTGCAGTGCCAAAAGGATGAGAATGGTAGACAGCCAGGACATAAAAGTAATATTTGTAAAAGTTTGTAGAATGAATGCAAGCATATAGACCGAAAGGCATAGCTGTTATGTGATTTTCTATACTTATTATTCGGTGAGGCACAAAAATATTAATTTGAGGAAAGAATGCTATGCAACATTACTGACAGTGTGTTAGTAATCTTCAGAGCTTTACCACACCTCTGAATATATAGATATGAAAAGTGACATCAACCCTCCGCCCGAAACTACATATGAACCTGTCCATTCATAATCAAATATTGCTAATTTCAGGTTAAAGTTTCTTCCTCATTTAACAATCCAAAATGCTTCCAACTTGTATAATCACAGTCTTCCATTGATACTTGATGGAATATTGTAAAATGTAAACTTTTGCGAGAGAACGAAAAATAAAATGTTGAAATGTTGATTTCTATTGTTAACTCTGCTGGTTTAATAATTTACCTCGCAAAATATTTAAAACTACTTGTTTAACAACCTCAAGGTTCAGATGTATTTCACTGTGAGGACATTTCAGATTATTTGTTTTTTTATCGTGATCTTGTCATATATTATTTTTTATAGATTTTATCTCAAATTAAACATTACTCCCAAGTATTTTGTATTGAGTGGGGGGTGGGGTTGACAGTATATTGTACGCCAGAAATTAAAGCTGAGATAAACTGATATAAACTAATAGTTTTTAATTTTATTTTTGCATTAACTATGCCTTGTGAGATTTTGGTCCATTTATGTCCTAGTTCCCCTGGTCTCTAACAGAATGTTTTTAGCTTACATACAGTAAAACTACTACCTAATTAAAAAAAAGTTCTTTACTTGATATTGTTTATTATTTCTAAATGATGATGTTTAAAGCACTTGTCCTTGTTTTTCAGTTTGTTACATTTGTTACATTTAATAAAATGGACTATTTTATATTGTTATCTATTACCTAATATTTTTAACAATATAACCTGGAAAATTGTCAACATGTTCCTATTTTACCAACTCTAATGAGTGTGAGTTTGAGTCATCAGTGTGCTTTATTTCAGTTTGTTCTACTCAAGTTAACAGCTGCTGTGTGTAGAAATAAGGCAGCAAGTACTCATGCTTGGTCCTCAGTAAAGGAATATCTGTTGTTACCATACTTCTGTTTGCCACGCATGCCCTTTACAAAGCATGTAATACGAAGTGTTCAACTTTCAGATTCTTGACCTTTATCACACATTTTCAGTGGTTATTGGTTACAACTGATATAATTTTATTGTGTTTTAAATTAACAAAACCACTGAAATTTACCAGTTATAGTTATCTAAAGTAACTATAAATTGTGCCCTAACGTAACTATACCTCGCTGGATACTGACAAAGCCAAAGGTTAAAGTGGAATTATACATAGGTTTTATATTATAAAACTATAGTAATAAAATTTAAAGAATTGCATTCACCAGTTATGAGTAATCAACATATGTTTAACTTGCCCTGCCATAGATTTCAGATGTCATCAGTGATTTAATATATGCGTCATAAGCAGCTCATAACCCAAGATGCTCATAGTAGTGTGGTTGAGCAGCCTTAGGCCTAGCAAAAAGGAGTGTAAGACATATATTGCACACATGACCAATAACTGACACAGGACTCAAAAGGAGAGCCACCTCCATTTTATAAAAATAAGCTTTGTTTGTGTTTTATTTTAAGGCCAAGATCTTCGCAATAAGGTCAGTATGTATTTAAATAAAAATAGTTTTCAATTTAAAAAATCAACACAGTGCAATTTCCGAACAGTTCAATGTTATCCTATGGAGGCAAACAATGATGCGGTTATACTGGTAAGAACGCAACTTACAGTTCCAGTCATCGGATAAAAGGTCAGCAAGGGACAAGGGTCAGGTGAGTACCAAAACTACACCACCAGTGACACAGGGGCGGCCAGGTGCAGAGGTCAAAATCGGAGTTTGGTTCAAATGCGCTTCAATGGAGACTGGGGGATATGTTATGTTTAAAAAATGTATTGAGCGCAAACAGTTACCCGCAGGTGTCAAGGCACTAACTCAGTGAGAAAGGATGGAAGCCCTAGTGATGTACTTGTCATAGGCGTACTCTTAAAGTGGGAGTGCCTAGTACTTTACTTGTTAAACAGCCATGTTTTTAGTGCCTTACTAAACATGAGCAGGTTTGAAATATTCCTGATGTGGGGGGGAGAAGATTCCATTCATTGGCCGTAGTGTTTACAAACCCTCTGCCTCTTCAGTTTGTACGTTTGAACCTTCGAGTCTTCAGTTTCCGGGCACCTAAGGACCTCATATTTCTCCCTGGGTTATACCATTTAAAGGATTGTTTCAGGAACTCAGGGCCTGCTCCATGAAGAGCCTTATGAGCAAAGCAAAGAGCTTTGAACTTAGTTCGCTGCCTAACCAGCAGCCAGTGAAGATCTTTAATTGCCTGTGTGACTGATTTGTGCTTGGGAATCCCTGTCATCAGTCTGGCAGTGGCGTTTTGTAGGACTTGAAGTTTGTTTAGGTGTTGTAGCTGCATATTAAGGTACATGACATTACAGAAGTCTATTTTGGCCATGACTAATGCCATAATCACTGTCTTTTGGGCATTGGCTGGGATAAAAGGAAAGATCTTTCTGAGCATCCTGCAAGTGTAGAAAGCAGAGGAGGTAACTGCTTTAACC
The DNA here is from genome assembly GCA_963921515.1 of Calotriton arnoldi. NCBI lineage: Eukaryota > Metazoa > Chordata > Amphibia > Caudata > Salamandridae > Calotriton > Calotriton arnoldi. The sequence goes on from CAWUFW010023265.1 coordinate 51,990, forward strand.
TGCAGCCAAAAAGCCAATTTAGTATCCATTACCACTGACTTTGCTCACTGGAGTGGGCAAAACCCCCAGTTCCATTTCCACCAAGACGGAGACCATAGGGAAGGGTTGTTCCCAAACAGGATGACCTTTGTCTTCCCTGAATTAAGTTTCAAACAGTTTAGGTTCATCCATTTGCCAATTGCTACCATACAATTGTGGAAAGTAGCACCTGCTGAGTTATTGGGAGAGGACATTGCGACCACAATTTGGGTGTCATCGGCATATGAAGTAAGATCCAGCTCAAATGATCTTATCAGCGTGGCCAAGGGTTTTACATGGATATTAAACAAGGTTGGACTGAGTGCAGATCTCTGCAGAATCCCACATGGCAGACTAAAAGGTTTTGATACATAAGGACCCATTGCCACCAATTGTTTCCTATCAGAAAGCAAGGTTTTAAGAACTTCAGGGCTGCCCCGTTGATACCGACCTCCTGGAGACGGTCGACCAAGATCTTGTGGTCAGCCAAATCAAAGGCTGCCGATAGGTCTAGGAGTACGAGCGCCACACTGCCACCCTCATCAACTATTGCTCTGATCTCTTCAGTAGATTTGATCAGGGCTGTTTTGGTACTATGACTGCTACTGAACCCAAATTGTGTGGTGTCTATCAGCTGGATATCAAATACAAATTGTGCTATTTGCTGGTTCATCGCCTTTTCTATTGCCTTAGCAGGAAGAGGTATGCGAGAAATGAGTTGATAGTTGTTTGGATCTTTGGGATTTAGATTAGACCTTTTCAGTAGGGGGTGGATAGATGCTTCTTTCCAAAGGATGGGAAAGTGACCTGATTCCAGCATGGGATTGAAAATGAAAATGGTGGTCAGGCCAATTGCCACAGTAGCTCAGGCCAATTGCCACAGTAGCTCAGGCCAAATTTATGATTTTTGGAGGACAAAGGTCCATAGGTGAGCCTGATTTAGTGGCTGCAATAATGGTAGAGACTTGCTGATTTGGGAGAGGAGAGAAGTTGGTAAATTTGGGGCAAGTCCCAGAAGGAGTTGATTGAAGTACCTCTCCTAATTGGTTAGCCCCCTTTTGGTCAGTGCTTGGGGTGCTTGAAGCCGCACATTTCCTGAATAAAGCCTATTGCTTTTTCAAGAAACGTCCGACACTCCATTCTTTCAATTGGTTCCCTTGTCACGTCCCTTGCGTTACCTGATTCTAAATTTGATGCATGACACCGAATCACGTACGTGCATAGAATGAGAGGTCATTGCCTTCTACTTGGCTGATATCATTATTAATTCACTGCCCCACTTTTTGTTTACAGTATGATGCACAAGATTAAATCACGTACGTGAATGGAATGAGAGGTCACCACCTTCCATTTTGTGTTATACGATTATTAATTAATTTTTCTCCTTTTCCCCTTTTTCTTCCTTCCCTTTTTTCCCTCTCTCTTTTCCTTCTCTGTGATATAACATGCACTGTTTTCCTTTTCCCCTGCAAACTCCTTCTTTTTGCAGGCAATTTTTATGTCTCAAGCATACACCATTAAGTCCTGATGATGATCCCTATATTATAGAGAGGAATTGAAACGTCGTTTAAATAGAGTACCATGACTATCGCAAATGTTCTCTATTTAATAATGATAGCATTGGTACTTCAAAAAGATGTGACATGATTTGTTCATTATTTGTGCAGTCACTTATAAAATGTCTGAGCTGTGTTAATTTTTTCGTTTCCTTTTTGTTTCCCACTTTTATCATGTTTCTGTTTGTTTCAAGATTTAATAAATAACTATCATTTCATGTGATTTCCACTGACATAGAATTTATTTAACTTCTATGTTCATCATTAACTGAATTTGCAGTGAGGGACCACCTGCTCCTTTATAAATAATAGGACTCATTGTCCCTTATATACCTTTGGGTTCCCTTGTTCGTGAAAACATGCAGGCCCACTAGTAGCATTTAATTTACAGGCCCCGGACATATGTAGTGCACTTTCCTATGGCCTTATACGTAAATTAAATATGCCAAACAGATATAAACCAATTATACCATGTTTTAGAGAAAGAGCACATGCACATTAGCCCTGGTTAGCAGTGGTAAAGTGCCCAGAGTCCTAGAGCCAGCTAAAACTAATTTAGGAAAAAGGGGAGGATGAAGGCAAACATTTGGAGGTGACCCTGCAGAAAGGGCCAGGTCCATCGGTGACCTTGCTGTGAGCATAGACCACTGGTCCCGCACAATCTCAGAGGCTGTGCTCTGTATTACCCAGGGAAGTGTACAGTGGCAATATAGACTGCCAGCAGCGCTATGTTAAATTGTGAGTGCCTAGAAACAGTAAGAGAATTATTTTTTTAATTCATCAGAGGCAGCAGTATGCAGAGAATGCCAATTTCAGTGAGCTGCATGGAAAGCTTTAGTTATCAATTATGCAGCTTAGCTCTCTAGCACACCTCATTGCAGGTGGTCTGGGGTGCTATAAATACGTGATTAATACATTTTAGTGTGGTGATGGGGACACCAGCACTAAAATGAGTTAGTCTGACCATTGATGGGTGGTATTTGGCAGGGCTGGCTCTGAGGCTCTCCACTGCCTGTGCCCTGTCTGCATCTTCCCAGGCCCCCTGCTGCAAGCCAGAAGTCGCTAAACATGCATGCTTAAGCCCCTACCACTCTCCCACTCAGTCCACAAAACCACACATCATGCGCCTTGAACAGGGATATCATCCTTTCCGGTCGGCAATCTGCCCAGCTGCAGAAAGGCAACTTTTGGTGCCTAACCAATTGTGAGTATCCTGGGGCACAACCAAAAAACAGGGGGCCTCATGAGGTTTTACTGTAGGGCAGCACTGCAGGCTTTCCTGCTGTGCTGCCCTATAGTAAAAGAAAAGGGCATGAATGCATCGTATCTATGAGATTCTGCGCATTCTTGTGCTTTTCCCCTGCGCCGGCGCACAATAGGCTGCCGTGCGCCAACGCAGACACCTTTGCACCATGTCGTTGAGGGGATGATTGTTTTTGTGCAGGAAGGTAAACCTTCCTGCACAAAAACAATCACAAGAGGCTTTTTCCTTTGTCTACGTGTGCTACAAAATGCAGCACACATAGAAAAAGGAAAAACGAGGAGAAATAAAGATATTTCTCCTTGTTGTGCCTCCCTTACGCCTCCCCTAGGGAGGCGTACGTTTTTTGGCGCTGCGTCAGATTTACGATTTCTTGTAAATCTGGGGCAGTGTCAAAATGCCATGAATGTTGCTTGGAATGCCACCAGCAACACCCATTGCACGCCCCTTTAACGCAGAAAACTGCGTTAAAGGGAACAATATTTACGAGGTAGCATTAAGCCAAAAAAAGTGGCTTAGTGCTGCCTCGTAAATATGGAGCAGGCTCCTACGCCAGGGAACGTCACCAAAAGTGAAGTTCCGACGGCGCAGGAAGTGGAGGGGTGGGCGGAGCCTTTATCTTTTTTTAGTCGGTGGGTGAGACTGAGTCTGACCGCCTCTCACGAGCAATTATTCTGGGGAAAGGACCCTTGAGGAGGTAATGGGACAACATTTCCTGCTGAAAGCATTTATATCTACTACATACTACAGTGCGGCTGCTTCGTTGCTGCATCGGTGCACTGGTCATACAAGCTTTGGTGCGTGAATCTCTCTCCCAGACAGGAAACATCCTTTACCACGAAACCATTACAACGTGGTATGGTTACATCGTGGTTTTCACAACGCAAGTCGTTACATCGACTTGCACTGGAGGGTGCTCTAGACTAAGGAATAGTGTGAATTACTATTCCAACACCTTCCCTACTGTACGTAGACTGGAGTTGGAATAGTAATTCACACTATTCCTAAGTCCAGCGCCCTCCAGCGCAAGTCGATGTAACGACTTGCGTTGTCAAGACCGCAATGTAAGATACCGCGTTGTGATGGTACGCGTTGTATCATCATACATTCCTCCCAGACACACCTTTTCTCTCTCCAAAGCTCATCTTCTTCTCCATCCTTTACTATCGATACCTTGGAGGTCACTTCACTAGAATCCCGACATTCAAGAACTGCAGCCAGAGCTATTGCAGAACGATTTAATATTTTTCATGGAGGTAAAGGCTATAAAAGATCAGATTACAAATTTATCGGCAGGATGTGATAGAATGCTGACAACGACTAAATACATGCTATTGCAATTCAGAGGAATGCTGTCAGTCACTAATTATGAGATTCGCTGTCGCTGAAGAATTTCTTAAACTTCAGGAAACTTTCCACCATAGGTACATCACTACAATCGAATGTGTCAATAACTGTATCTACACATGCAACCAATCAGACAATTAGGCTAAACTCTAATGTACCCATATACCAGTCTAGTGGCTGCCCACCATCGTTGACACTACGGAAAAGAAATGTTTGAAATTGACTTGCTGTACCTCACAACGGCCTCATGGTGGCATTAGGTGACCAATAATAGCTAAGTGAGTGGCTCGAGCTTTAGGAAAACAGCTAACTGATAAATGTAATTTTTTCTCTTCATAGAGCAAGGCTCACAATCATGCCAATAACCACCAGACATAACTTTCAGGTTAATCTCGTAGTCTGTAATTGTTAATATAATTTTGATGCTGATGAATGCATTTCAGGTGAATGCCTTATTCACATTCAGCGCTACCACTAGTAAAGGGAGATACCTGTTATCGTTTCGCTTTTTCTTCTTACATAATTTATACACAAATATATCCATCTGCTTGAAAGATGCTTATATGTTTGTGCTTATATTTATTGGAGGGTAGCTCTGGTGTACTGTGTGTAATCTTTGCCCTTCAGAACTGGTCACATTGACAAATTCGACATGCGCGATTTTAGGAGTGAAAGAAGCATCAGTTGTACGATGTCACAACACTAGTAAACAAAGTAGCATCATTTTGCCACATTGAAGATTGCGCATTCTGGGGCATATTTACAAGCCCCTTGCGCCACTTTTGCGCCGCCGTTGCGTCACGCATGTGACGCAGCGGCGACGCAAACTCATGCGCCGCGTTGCGCTATATTTACAACGTGACGCATCTAGGGAGATGCGTCACGTAGTAAACCCCTGCGCCACATGAAACCTGCGTCAGGTTTCATGTGGGCGTACCGGCGCAGGGGGCGTTCCGGAGCAGGAACGCCTCGGAAAAGTGACGTAGTGAAATCTACAAGATTTCACGCAGTCACTTTTCGGCAGCTGGTGCGTCAAATCCTTACGCCTGCTTCAAGCAGGCGTAAGGATTGACGCACCATGTTAGGGATAGGGAAGGTTGGAACAGTGCTGGAGTTGCGTCGCGCTTGCGACACAACTTCAGCACTGCGCCAACCTTCCGCCGGCAGTTGCGTCACGCATCTGCTTATCTTTGCGCCATGATGCGCCGCATTGTAAATGCGGCGCATCGGACGTGGCGCAAGGGTAAACTTGCGTGACGCATTTTCCCTGGCGCATCCCTGCTGATATGCAGGGATGCGCCAGGGAACGTAAATATGCCCCGAAGATTTTTCTGTGCACATTTCATCAATCCCTACTAGAAATCAAGCGGACTCTTCAGAAATAATTCAAATTTTTCATAGCTGGGTGGGAAGAAAATCATGATTTTATTAAAGACACGGAGGCTAATATTATGCATGTATCTTTTTATTGCCACACACACACAGCAGCAACTACTAGAACAAAAACCTTTAGAATTAGAACTTTTTCAACATTCTAATAAATATTTAAGTCCCCAGCAAGCAGCCATCTTCCTTCCTTTGCTGTAAACAAATCGGATCCAACTGTTTCTACCAAACTAACAGTGATGAAACTTCCTTGATCCCTGTTATTGAACATCCTCAAACAGGGCCGGCTCTAGGGCGGTGCGATCGGTGCGACCGCACCGGGCGTTGACTTGGGGTGGGGGCGTCATTTTTGAAAATGTATATTAACATTTTAAAAGCACCTGCTACCTTGTTCCTGGCCTCCAGCAACTTTCAGACATCAATTAAAATGTCAGGAGAAGTCCGGTGATTAATTGTCTTCCTGGAAAGAGACTGGAGGTTTGTCTAGTGGAAGTTTTGACTCATCCTAAGGTAGCGCAGAGGGTTAAAATGCCTGCTGCTAAGAACGTGTACCATGCAGATAACGAAGCGCATATAATGTAAATAGGTCAGTGGGTTACTGCTTCTGTAAGAGAACTCCTTTTGTTACTTGTCGTTTATAAGTCAAAATCCTAATATAGAACATTGAGCTATTAACTGTCACCCTAGAGCTGCTGCAAACTGCAAGGTATATGTCAGAGCTATATGTTTTTTTTGCCCAGTCTTTCATTATCCTAATCTTGTGAAAAGGTTTCATTTGGGTAGAAAACAATTCTTATTACGAAAGAGAACCCCTAGCAATGATTTTACGTTTTAAATTCTGAATTTGTGCCTTTCCTGAATAAGAACTTTAACTATATTGCCTACCAGTATCGATGACATGTCACTCCTACACTACACCTTGTAGTACTGTCTGATGTAACATTTCCTATACAATGATTTACACACATATGATTGTCTTTGTGCAATGTGTGTGTGATGTAAAGTGCTCTGACACCTTACACTGGTATGAGTGGTGTTATAAAACTAAATGAATCTGAGAGACAGTGGTTATGGAGACTTGAGAGGCACTGTTAAAGGGTGCTAGTGAGGGAATCCGTGGCAGAGGTGGTCATTGGGGGGGGTGCCAACAGACATTGTCGCACAGGGTGCCTCCAGCGCTAAAGCCGGCCCTGTCCTCAAATTCCTCATGTTCTTCCTATATACTCCTTGAAATGCAAAATAAGAATTATTAAGGGAGGTTCACCTGGGAGTGAAACATTAGCCTCCTCGTCTTTAATAAAATCATGATTTTCTTCCTACCCAGCTGTGGAAAATCTGAATTTTATGGCAAGTCACGGAGGCCAATATTATGCAAGTTCAAAGTCTTGCCACAACATTCAGAGATGCACTTTCAATTGGTTTAAAATAAAACTTTTTTAAACACTGAATCTGAAGACCAATCAGCTGCTGCAAGAATCCTAGAAAGACTTCTACCCACCAAATATGCCTTTGAAGCCATAGCAGCTCTTGCCGAATGTCCCCCATACTTTGAAATATCTACACCTCCTTTTGACATAACCAATTTGACCCACCTTGTGGGACATGACACTGCCTTATGTGGAAATCTAAATGAAATCAATAATTGAGACTCCTTTTCATCTCTCAATCTCACAGTTCTTTACTTATGTTTCGTCAAACATTTTAAAACACACAACTTGTTATTCCCCTCCATATTTTGGTAAAAAAGTGTTTGTGACATGGATTTTGTTCTTTTATTAATGTAAAAGCAAACGCCTTCCGGCACATAACACCTATTCAAAACCTCTAAAGCCCTCACATCTGATACTCTCCAAAACGATACTAAACAAAGAAGCATAATAACTTTTAATGTTAAATCCATTAGGTTCAAGCATTCATTTTCATTCCATGCAGACATCTCATTCAACACCTTATCCACATCCTATAAAAATGTATACTTTGGTCCCGGGGGAACCTCCAACTGCATACTTCTGATCAATCATTTCACAACGTCCACCTGACCTACAGGAATCCCATTCACCAACTCATGTCCCGCCGAAAAAGCTGATCTACTCAAATTCACAGAACTGTATGATTTTCCTCCTAAAAACACTTCTGTTAAGTAATTTGCCACATTCACCACAGATGACGATATGGGATCCAAATTCCTTTCAGTACACCAACAAACCCACATTTTCCATGCTAGTCTGTATGCCTTTGTTGTACCCTTGATTTGTTTTGAAGCCTCATGCGATAATCCTGACACTTGCCATACACGCCTGAAATCATCCATGCCATCAGCTGCATCTAACCATTCTGAACTGACTCATGACATTTTCCTGCTGGATTCATCAATAATCTCACACAACCTGTTAGTAGCACCGGATCATCCATCAACAAGCTCATCACATTCAGATTCCACACCTGTGTGAGCCAAAATGGAGTTACTAGCAACAGATCTGCCTGCTCCCCTCTTACCTTCATCAATACCCTCTGAATAAAGGAGAAAGGAGGAAACGCAAAATTGCACTTCTTCCTCCAATTCTGCAGAAATGAATCCACTGCACTCACCTCTGGATCTGGCTTCCAACTGCAGAAATCCGTCAGTTGTGCAATTAAGCTGCTTGCAAAAAGATCCATTTGAAATGCTCCCTCTTTCATCTCTAACGCCCTGAACACTTCCCTGTTCAACATCCAATCACTCAAATCCCACAGATTTCTTGTATTCCAATCTGCCAAATTATTGCTGAGCCCAGGAAAATGCTGTGCTTTAACCATAATGTTCTGACCTAGGACAAAATGCAAAAATTTCTTTGCCAATTCTGCCAGCGTCTTCGACCATGGAACTCCGAACCAATTCACATACCTTACTGCTGACTATTGTCAATCCTCTGCAACACACAGCACATCACACTGTTATTTACTAAACTCATCACAGCAAACGACACTGCTAACAACTCCAGATAATTGATATGCATCTCCTTCTCCTGAAGTGTCCATTTCCTTCTGGTTGTCTCTAGGCCACATCTCACTTCCCAGCCTTGAAGACTGGCATCTTATTCTATTACCATATCTGGAACTACACCAAAAATTGCTCTCCCATTCCAGGCATCCATATTCTCTTTCCACCATTCCAACTTCTCTTTTGCATCCAAACTCAACCGATTCACTTGAGAATACTTCAGTCCCCTTCTTAGATGCTGAGCCTTTAACATCTGCAGAGCCTGATAAAGAAGTGGAGCTGGAAATATCACCTGAATTGATGCTGAAAGTGAACATAACATTCTCGCCAACTGCCTCAGAGAAATGTAACTGCTCTCCAGGACCTTCCTTATCACCCTGTGAATCCTCTTCACCTTCTCTGCTGTTAATCTCAACACACAGTCCAATGTCTGAATCAGAAAACCTAAACTTTTCATCTCTGGTTTGGCTCCAGACAAGACTTGTCTCTGTTCACTACAAATCCCAGAGCCTCTTGAATCGAAACTGCCAACCCTGTTCTGAAGCCAACTCTATTGACTCCACCATTATTAGCACATCGTCCAAGTAAACAATCAGACGCACACCTCTTGGCCTCAACCATGCCATCACAGGTCACATGATCTTGGTAAAACACCATGGTGCTGAAGTCAACCCGAATCGAAGACAAGTGAACCTCCACATCTTCCCTTTCCATTGAAACCTTTTATAATCCCTGTCTTTCTGACAAATTGAGGGGACAGAGGGTGCTGAATTAAATGTGGATTAAAAATGCTTTCTCCCAACGTATAAAGCAACCCCTCTTCTTTCTTATTCAGATCCTTCTTTCCTTTTTTAACATCCAACTCCTCTATCTCAGAATCCTTAAACTCTGAGGAACAACTTATCACAACATCTCCACTTGATGACGTTTATCACAAGCAACCGCTTTGTGATTTCCTTTCTTGGCCATTATAGCCACTCTTTCATTCAAGTCCAAATGAGTTGCCCTTGTCCTTTTCGCCTGAGGTGTCTCACAGTCCTTAACCTTTTTAGCCACTTCTTTACCCTCTATATGCTTTCCTTTTTGCACGGCTTTACATCGACATTTGGACCTGATGCCTCAATCTCTACCTCCTCCACAGTCAAAAATCTTCCTCTACTATACAAGACTCCCTATTCCTTACCTTAGGAAGCATCCTTTCCAGACAATCATCAATCTTTTTTCCCAAATGAGAGGATAACAAAGTAACCGCTTTGTCTACGCTAGCCTGAGTTTTGTCATCTAAACTCATTTCTACAACCGTATTCATCTCCATCATAAAAGCTTTTTCTAATTTCCTTCGAAAACTTTGAAATTCACCTACAGTTTCCAATATACACCTCTACTACCAGCTGATCATTGACACTGACTGACTATGATGTGCCTGACTGGAAAACATTTTCTAATCTCTCCCCAAAGTAGGCCGATCTTAAAACCTGTAAAAACAGCTGTAAAAGACCAATCTAAAATGGCCGCAGAAACTTCTCTCACTGCTACGGCAAGCTCAATATGCCAAAACTTCTAAATTCCCTCAGTGAGGAACAGGTAAAGAGCGCTACTCTTAAACAGTTTTCCTTTCTTAGATTTATTCTCCTTAAATGTGTTTTTGTGAGGCACGCTCAGCCGACATGTCAGTTAAATTCTTTTCTGGCTACCTGACTCAAGTATGTTACTATGACCTTCTCGAGCTCAAACGGCTCGCGCTGACACACGCGCTGCTGAGTGCATGCCGCCGCTTCAACCTTCCATGTGCTGTACGCGGCTCACGCTACCGCCTGTGCTGCAGAAATGACAACATTTTACAAACCCTATGCACACACAACTGACTTTGGAACTCCAGCTTGCGTAATCATGCCATTAAAACTGCTGCACTACTTCAGCTTGACAAACCTGATGAAGTGACACTATTGTAAATTAAATAATGCCAAAAGACCTGCTAATTTAATTCACACCACTTATATAATCAACAAATCTCCACTACTTCATATTATCGGTTACAATGAGGACCGCGTTTCCTGAAATGCTTGCTGTAATTATAATACATCCCAGCATCTACCTTTTGGCAGATATTTAATCCCTATTAACATTTAACTTAAATCTGTTTTCCATTTACATTAAATTATTCGATTCAAACAGTTTATCTTTCAACTTTCCTGAACACAATCAATGATTAGTACTTTATAATGCCAAACCCAACAATCCATACTATTGGTCATTCCCTAGTTAGTTATAAACCACTCTCACCTCTTTAAACCTTTATCATTCACATACATCAAAGTCTTAAGTAAACACACAGTGTGCTTATCTGATGCGTGAGCAGCAATAAAGAAGGAAGATGGCTGCTTGCTTGTGACCCATGTATTTATTAGAATGTTGAAAAAGTTCTAATTCTTAAGGCTTTGTTTCTAGTAGTTGCTGCTGTATGTGTGGCAATTAAGAGGTAAATGCGTAATATTGGCGTTCATGCTTTGCCATAAAATTCAAATTTGAGTCTACTTCTAATAATAATGAATATGGATCCATTATTTGTGTTTTTATACCACTTTACAACAAATCAAAAGCACCTTGGGGTTCTGCACATTGCAAAAGAACAAGAAACATGCTTCTCAAACACTGGGACATTTTACCTCATTTCTACCCAATCCACCTCACCCACTTATGGAAACCCTTTCATAAAACATGACAAAACACGTTTCTTCTCAAAACATGTTGCGGTACCTGGCTTCACAAACTACTTGGCTAAACACTTTCTGTGAACCCAAAAATGGACTCGGGTACACATTTTTAGAATGTCTACTTTACTGAAGATCTGGTTGATCTACACACAAGGTTAATGCGGCCGCTGCAGAGATCTGGCTGCAGGTCACAGGTCTAATACTTGCAACCTGGTTTACCATTTCTTCTTGCCGATGTTGATAAAATGAGTGCAGTTGGATAGTTGTACATGGACAGCTCTATGCAGCAACAAGTGCTGTATCAGAATCTGTCAGTATTTCGTGATTACAAATTTAACCTGTGCAGCCTGGGACAATGGGGAGAAAAGAGCGCTCACACATTGGGCAGAGAAACAGCCTCACTGGTACATCATTCCAAACCAAGTGGTTGCTGTCATCTCTCGTACCTGCAACACACCATTATGAGGATCCCTCACTTTTAGACAATCGGCACGGAGCACGAAGCTGAGGTGTCCGCGTGAGCGGTTGATATATGATGACCGCGGTCATCAGTGGGATGCGTGACTAAAAGTGCGGGATCCTCATAATGGTGTGTTGCAGGTACGAGAGATGACAGCAACCACTTGGTTTGAAGTGATGTACCAGTGAGGTGAAGACTGGTCCCCATAGCCCTGATGATGTTGCCGTAAATAAATTGGCAATGAAACACGTTGGCCTTTCGCCTCTGAAATGGCCAAATACATGCCATTCTTTTAATTTGAGGGTACTCACGGCACCGAATAAAATATGTGTTTTCGCAAGTGAGTTATACCTCATTTTAATTCAGAGAAGTGAATCTCTCTTTTTTCACAATTGGGCCCAGTGGGTACTGAATGATACAAGCACTTGTAGTGCATCTGGACACATATCACTGCTTTTCTTTCTTTGCTTTTCTTCTCCTCTTAAAAACCTTAAAACATTTGGACACTTTTTCCTTCTTTATGGTCATGAAAGTCACCGATGATGATAACGTGGGCAAACTGGTGAGTACCAACCGGCAGCTCCCTTGGTGACGCTTACGTGAGGTACTTTCTGACCTTTCACTCATTTTATTTCATTTTTTTCATTTTTTTTTCATTTTTTGTCTTGATACTTACAAGATGAAATGCAATGTGGTGTATTGACGAATATTGAAAATTGAACATTTGGACCGGGAGGTGAATGGCATTGAGTCCGTCCCGTGAGCAGAGTTAATGTTTTAAACTGTTCCCGTTCTCCAAAAGACAAATGTTCATAATTAATCAGGTTTTGTGGGTTTATAAGCACAAATAATGGATAAGCCAGGCGGCGGGCCAGGGTAGAATCAAAAAGAAGAAAAACTACAGCGACGACAGAGGAAGCATCGACAATGGGGTTAAAAGACAAGAGGATGGTGAGAGGGAGGTGAGGTGGGTAAAGCAGCATGAGTGAATGGAGGAGGGCAGGGAGAATGAAAGGATAGGTAAGGTAAGGTAATTCTTTATTGTTCAGTTAATTAAAGCTTACAATACAACACAAGATTATCACCAATTAAGCATCATCCAGTAAAAATCCATCATCAATCAATTGGAATACCTAAGGTTTGCTTCAGTAAAACTCAACCCAGGTAGGAAGGAAAAAAGTAAACGAGTCATGTGTCACATAATAGCGATCCAATTCTTAAAACCACCATCTTTTTTAATAAAATCCTGCTTATTTTACCCAATTTAAGCATAACCAATGAAAGTGCTTTAGTGTTCAAGGTTTTACAAAGCATGGACTTTGTTGTTCCAATTTAATATAGTCACATATAGAGATGTCCCAACAAGTGATGTTGTTACCATGGATGCCTAATTTGTGCAAAGTTGTCGAAACAAAGTGCTATGTGCCAATCCGAAATTCATACTTCATATTAAAATAATTCTTTTGATTGCCAACTACAGAGTAAACAGTTCCTAGTTTAACTCAGACAATCATACTTTACTATGAACGTTCGAACTTTAACGGTAAAAGCAATAAAATTCATGCCAAATTTGGTCACCATTTCATATCCTCTTTAAAAAAACAATATAAGTGGACATGTAGGCATCTCCAGCACAATGTGTGTACCACAGAAGGATGCCAAGGGTATGCAGTTCCTAGAGGGGACAGGGGAGAGACAGGTCTTTCTTCATAATGCCCTCACACACCCCGAAGGATGTCATGCTTCATCATTGGGCTTTGCTCCTCGTCGGGCCGGCGCTGCAATGCCCAACGGGCTCACCGTAAACGGGGCTCTTTGCCGGAGATCTTTATGAAGGGCATTATGAAGAAAGACCTGTCTCTCCCCTGTCCCCTCTAGGAACTGCATACCCTTGGCAGCACAGTTCTCTAGGAGCCCTGTGTGCAGGACCTGTTTAAATAACGGCTCCCGGTCCCAAATCCCCCCCTTTTTTTTTGACGTACCACAGAAGGATACCATTAATATTTTGCTAGTTTTGACTCAGCAATAGACATAAACTTCAAGAATTTCCCAGTAAACATTGGATCATCCCCTTATAGACAGACTATAACTGCTTGCCGACAAGTACGTGTGGTGTTTCAAATAAAAATGGTCTCAACAGCCCTTTCCACTCTGCCATTAAACTGGACAAGAACAGACAATATGACAAATGTCTTTTTAAAATAGTTGCAGAGACGACACAACGTCTCTTCAATTGATCTCCTCCAAATGGGTGAATTAAAACAAGTTTGTAAATCACTAAGTGAATAATGTAGCACCTTTTATTTTTGCTTTAGTCCATTCAAACACCCTAAGTATGTTTGGAATTTAAGGGAGCCGTATGATCGTATTACCATCCATGCATGGGCACTTTTAGACAGCACAGCTTTATAAATTAGGGATGAGATATTTTTCCCTGATCCATTTATAACTCTGTTAAATGCAGATTGTGAAAGGGGTAAGGCCCAGAGCTCTTGAACCTTAAAGTTGATTAAGGCCATGTTTAGATAATCATGTGCTGTGGAATTTCTTGTGTCACTTATCTCTTCCCACACAATAGAGCTTAGTGTGAATGTTGGATAATTTTTTTGCTTATCGCAGAAATTCATAAAGAACCCAGACTACTTATAGACTGCCTCCTAAAGCCAAACTCTAAGTGAATTTGGACAGGTGAAGCCTGCTGAGGTACATTAAACAGGCATCAATAGATCCCTACAATTGCATTGTCTACTATTTTGTCCACTTTTCCTCTCAGAACCTCAACTCTATACGCAAGAGAAGGAGCATGTTTGGCGGCCATTACTTGCAGGAGTGGCTGGAGGGACAGGCCTTTTAAAGAGTACCATAGTAAAGAACAAGCATCTGCAATGCAATAGGTCACGCATTTGTGAGAATTTAAACTATTGGCATTGTAAATGACAACGCCTTTTATTTATGTTTTAAAACCCAAAACATAAATAAAAGGCATTGTCATTTACAATGCCAATAGCTCAAATTCTCGTCAAAGCGAGACCTATTGCATTGCAGCAGATGCTTGTTTTATTTACTTATAAAGCACTGTCCATGCCCTTTTCTCCTGTTGCTATGCAGATGTCAATCAACTCAATGTCACATGCAACACATCAACCAGTTGATGATAATGAACCTGGATTTGTAAAGTGCACAGATGCTCCGGCGAGTGTCCCGGCGCTAACCCGCATGGGTAAAAACTTAAGCGTAAGCAAATAGCCATGTTTTCAACTTCTTATCAATAGCGTAGGATTTAAAGGGGGCACTACGAAGGCTCTTGGGACGAAATACATGTCTAAAGCATGATTCGAAAAAATGCCCACACAGTTCCCTCGTCTGTGACGTGAGGAACAGTATGGCCTGGCCTAGTGTCAAATACAGTAACAGGGAATGTCCGGGCAGTGAGTGGGACAACACCCCTCCGCATGCCCGCTAAGGGGGGGACATAAAACATGCTGTTGTTTTCAATCAAAGAAGTAACAGAAGGTCCCGACAGAAGGACCCTCCGGAGCAGGTGTTCTAAACCTACACCCGACCGAGCAGCAGCCCACTTGTCTTCCAAAGATAAAACACACAAAAAAGCATTATCGTGACTCTTTTTGTCCCAGCCTGCTCCCGGGCAGGATTGTAATAACATTTAAAAGCATTTTCTAGCACTGATTTAAGAATGAAACAACAACGTACGATGCATTCTAACACAGCTTCCGATAATTAGTTTATCTGTCATGTTCCTCGCTATAAACAACGCCCTGAAAGCAAAATACATGGAGAGGGTGAAAGAGTGGGGCAGGAAGAAAGTGACAGATAACTTTCAGATGTGCTGTTTCTCAGAAGCAGCCACTGTTGTTGAGAATAGCGGATAAATACAACACGAATGAGAAAGGGCAGTGGTGATGATAGCAGAAACTGGGGAAGTTATCAGTCCTGGCGCGTTTCACCCTTTGTCACTTTATAAGGAATATCGCATTTCATGGATTGCAAATGCGCAGAAAAGAATGTGTTAAAACTGACAGAATCCGTCATACATGTATGTGTGGGTTACTCACTCGTGTTACGTGTCAAGTGTTAACGGGGCGGGAGTGCTGCCCAAGTACACACCTTGAAGCGTGAGTGCACACCGTAGCCTAGCTCTCCTGATTTCCTTATCCCAACATCCTTCTTGCCCAGTTCCTGCTGATCTCAGGGTGAGGAACAGGACAGGCGGTCACAAGCACCCCTCTACTTCCTGAAACAAGGGGACAAGGGGTGGAGAGAGAGCTTAGCTGCTTTATCCAAGCTCCGGGCCGGGGGTCACAAAAGTTCCACCTCCACGGGATCATGCGTGCGGGGCAATCAGAGCACTCGCAATCCAGGAAATTAAAAGGGAAAGCTCTGCCGAGCCAGCACCTGGGGCGCGGGAAGGCACTGCCCGGCGGACGGGGCAATCAGCTCATCTAATCCTGTTCAGCAGCAGCCCGGGGAAATCTCAGCACAGCCCTGGCAGGGCCGCTGGAGTTGAAACGGAGCGCGGTGTCCCTAAAGCGGGCACCACGCTGAGCATGCAAGTTAGAGCGGCTGCCATTGTCCTGTGTGGGCCGGCAGCTATTGTTAAAGTAAAAGCACGATGCAAAAATAAACAAGCTGTCGCCATTGCGCAATGGCAGCCACTTGTTTATATTTGCATTGCGCTTTCACTTTAACAATAGCTGCCTCCCCACACAGCACTCGCGGGGTTAAAAAATAGTGCCTACCGACTAATGAAGGAGACAGTGTAACGCCGCAAGTGAAAGATCCAGTCCTGATGGGCGGTCACAAAAGGAGACAGGGCGGTAACAAGGAGGGACTAAGAAGCCTCATTATCAATAGGAAGCCAGCATTTACCATGGACGATGACGCCAGCCAATGAAAAATATGGGTGGGGCTTCCACACCACTTCTAAAACATACCCTAATACAGCATGCCTCGCAAAGCGAGCAGCGCATGCGCTGCAATGCTAGGCCAGACCTAAAAAGCAGCAGATAGTGTATTTTTTTTTGTATTGCAGTACACTGGTTCTTAAATGCGCCTCTGTTGAAATTGGCCCTATTCTCAGGGTTATCCCCAAATGTTTTGACTTTTGCCTCCTATTTTTCTAACCCTGTTTTTTGTTGGCTCTAGGATTCTGGGCACTTTACCACTGCTGATCTTGCTAAAGTGCATATGCTCTCTGTATAAATTGTGATATGATTGGTTATACATGATTGGCATATTTGATTAACTGATAAGTCCCTAGTATAGTGCACTAAGTGTTCCAGGACCTGTAAATCACATGCACTAGTGGGTCTGCAGCACTGGTTGTGCTACCCACAGGAGTAGCCCTGTAAATGTGTCTCAGACCTGCCACTGTAGTGTTTGCTCACGCAGTTGTAAACTGCCATGTTGCCCTGGAAAGTTCATCCACTTGCCAGGCCCAAACATTCCCTTTCCTTACATGTAAGGCACCCCTAAGGTAGGCCCAAGGTACCCCCATGGGCAGGGTGCAATGTATGTGAAAGGTAAGATATGTACTGGTGTGTGTGACATGTCCTGATAGTTAAATACTGCCAATTTCATTTTTCACCATTGAAAGGCTATCTGTTCCATAGGCTAACATGGGAGTGGCTTTGTAACATGTTACACGTATAACTTTCCATAGGGACAAGATCAAGAAATGGAGTTTAGGCTCTCTGAACTCAGAATTTATTAACACACCTTTTGGTGAAGGTGGTTTTGCAAATTCTGTGTTTGAAAATGCCACTTTTAGAAAGTGTATAGAAAAGAAATTACCTGGCCACCAGTTTCAGAGGCTGCTATTTATTTCAGCAGACTGAGGAACAGTGCATCTAGTCACTGAACCCTACTTCAATACTTTGTATTATTCAAGACATATAATGCAACCATTTCAATATTCAACGGGGCATTCAAAAGATACAATCTTCATTTTACAGACAAAATATAAGACATACAAGTGAACAATAATGTGAAAATTACACAGAAATGTGAAAATTACATTCATAACCTAATAAACAATTACACCAGTCTATATCGGTTGAACATAAGCTCTCTCAAAGGGCCTTGTACTTGGCTTCTGTTTAGAGACAAGCTGCCTATGGGGAATAAAGGGAAATTGGAGGCTCTGTGGGGATATAGTTGTACTGACAACCCTCTCCAGAGTCTTTTTTAATAATAACTGTCCCTCATAGGAAAAAAGGAAAATGCGGACTTTAGGGATTTTCGTCAGGGCTGAACCACGGTGTAATCTGTGAAAGTTAAAAAAGACAAAAATAATGCATTTAGCGCTGATATTAGCCTTCTCTTCTATAAAATTATAGCCACATGAAGGGGTTGTAGAATACCTGTTCTTTCAGATGGGTGCTTAAAGTCTGTTTGTCTGCACGTTTTTTCGGCGCAACCTTCGTATTTCAGACTTTATAACCTAAATAATGACAATAATTGGTAAAAGTTATCTGATTTTAAATGTTCCACTTTCTGGTGTATAGAAATTACGTGTGGACTAAGGTGGCTTACTTGTGAGCAACACCGTTCTCAGTATATATCTTGACAGGTCGTAACGTGCTGTCTGGTTAAAAATGCAACTGCCTGTGCATGTATTCCTTCAACAACAGCGTCGTGGAGAGATTTCTTTAGCCCTGAAATAGCGAGCACATTTTAGGAAATAGTTGTTTGTATTGAATCCCAGTGCTTGTATAATTTTTAAAGCCTCGTGGTGCTTACTTGATCAGTTGTTTTTTACGCCCGAAGTTGTCTTTATCAGGTCAGCGTATCTTTTTGTTGGAACGATGTTGGGCGCAAAGCACCCGTGTTCACGCATTGAAATTAATTATTCCATTTCTAAAAAGAGCAAAAAGGTAACATTATTTTGCTGTGCTTCTCTAGAAAGATAAAGCGTGCACATTTGATGATCATTGCTTCCCGTGGGGCAGACGTGACTTTCTTGCAGGCTTTTAGTTATGAAAGTTGTGAATCTTTTTTCAAAGCGGAAATAGTGTAACATTGTTACTCCGTGATTTTGGCAAGTACCGAGTGCACTTATATTTAGTTAACTGTTTATAAACTTGCACTGAGGCGGAATCCAACATATTTTCGTTTATTTCTAATGAAACCACCAAAAGGCTAAGCAATGAATTCTGTTGCCACTCACATTAATCTTCTTCCATTACTTGCTCCGTCGGGTGACTCTTCCATCGGTTGTGCTTGTGCTGGCGCTTCCAACTTTTGAATTTCTGAAACAGGAAGTCTCTCGTTCGGATTTGTGGGAGTTGTAGTCTTTGATGGTTTACTTGGCATTCTTGTGATTTGCATATTTTTATAAATTTTTTTGTTTGTGAACTTCTGGGAATTGTAGGCTTAGATTCATTTCTTAGGTCGCCTGAATAGTGAATGATTTTCATTCGTGTCTGGAGGTATATTCAGAGTATGGAAGGTTGGCAAATGCGCTGTAAATGTTTCACTGTCGGGAGTTAGTTCATTGCTTGGCTTAATTCGGACATTTCATTGAGGCCTTTTTGGGTACAATTAAATTTCAAGATTAAATAAGCTTCTCTTTTCAGTAGAAGATTTTCAACGTTGCCGCCATGTGGGGGTAGCTTTATTCCTGATAACACTGTCCATACAATATCTTTCTCTGAATGGTTCATTTCTATGAAGTGTGACACCATTGGTGCAGTTAGCACCTGCTTTTTGATTCGGGAACAATGTTGTACTATTCTTTGATTGATTTGTCTTTCCGATGTACAGTTTTGGACACAGGCACTAGATGGCGTAAACAGTGTTTTTCGTTTTGCAATTGGTGAATTCTTTATGTGTCCATTTAATGGTGTCATATATGAACTCGTGACCTTCAATGGTAGTGCTGCATGCGGAACAATTGCCACATTTGTGGTGTCCTTCAATGGGTTGCATGTTCCATTGAGCCCTTAGGTCTGTCTTTTTGGGGGTACAAGCGAGATCTGCTCTAATGATTCTTTGGCCAATGCTTTTGTTCCTTTTCATAGCAAACAAGGGCCTTTCCATAGGGCAATCCAATTGGATTAAAAGGTGCCAATTCTTTAGAACCATCTGACGGAATTTGTTAGTGTGTGGGCCAAACGTGGACACACACACCAATATCTCCATGGGTCTTTTTTCTTTCTTGGAAAGCAATACCTCTCGTGGTGTATACCATGCCCTCTTAATGGCATGTTTGAGCATTTTTCTTGGGTAACCCCTTTCTTTGAGTTGGTTACAAAAGATTTCGGCATTTATCATGAAATCTTCCTTTCGTGCACAATTCCTTCGAATCCTTAATAGTTGCCCATAAGGAAGGTTATACTTTAAACTCTGCGGGTGAAAACCTTGGTAGTGGAGTATTGTGTTTCTGTCCGTAGGTTTACGGTGTAGAGTTGTTGTCAACTTATGATCATGCACAAATACTTCAACATCAAGAAACGTAAGGAGGGTCCGGCTCTTCGTGATGGTAAATTTGATGTCTAGGTGTCTCATGTTCAACCATTCATGAAATTGTTCCAGATGTTCTTCTGTGCCACTCCACAGGCACCAGACATCATCGATGTACCTGTACCATTGTGAAATAAATTCACTGAATGGATTATTGTTAGTGATGAACTTGTCTTCAAAGAGCGCCATAAACAATACAGCCATCTCTGGGGCGAAGGGGCACCCCATTGCGGTCCCCTTGACTTGCATGAAGAACTTATCCTCAAATTTAAAGTAATTCTTCTTGAGAGCAATTCCTACAGCATCTTTTAACAACCTTTGCCGCTTTTATGAAGTCTCTGGACTTAGATGTAAATTTTTCCAAGTCCCACATTATGATTATGGGGGCATAGCCCAAGAAATGCAAGACCCATTACTGTGAAGGAAATGAACTAACACGGGTGGTGTCGTTTTTATATTTAGGAGTGTTATTTGATGAAAAGGGCACATGGATCCCACAAATGAAAGCCAAAAGAAACGTAATGGCTAGATCAACTATTGCAGTCCTAGATTTTGCCTAGATTTTGCCCGTAGATTGGGATCGAAACCTATGCATGCTATGTTAAATATCTACAGGGCTAAATGCCTTGCTATAGCAAGCTATGGTTCTGATCTTTGGGGATACAGAGATGCCGGTGATGTCCAAATAGTGGAAAATAAATTTCTGAGAAATTTGCTATCCGTGCCGCAATCGACATCTACCTATATCACATACCAAGAAATGGGTATAGGTTTCATATCAGATATCATAGGAATGGCTCCTTTACTTAAATGGATAGGTATTTGGACAAATCCGGAGCTTGAGATGAACCGCGAAATTATACGCGATTGTTTAACTCTTGATTTAGCAAGTAGTATCCCCTGGTTAAGTTATGTAAAAGGATTGCATCTTATTTGGGGAGACCAGAGCTATTTAGCTCCCCAGAGAAACTCCTAAAGGCGGATATGTTCTGGGTTAAAAGCACGTACCTGCAGTTATCACAAATGGATAGAGAGTCCAGGGAATTAAGGAAGCCCCTTGTGGGGGCACACCAGTTGTTATGCACATCACAAACGATTGAGCCATATTTAACTATAGTTACAAATCAGCATCATCGTTTTCTTCTAGTGAGATTCAGATTGAATCAATTACATTTGCTCCTTGCTGAACCAATGGGTTGGAAAAAGCCGGAGGACTTGAATGCATGTACTTGTGATAATTTTTCCACCCAGGACTCAATGCATTTTGTATTATTTTGTGAGCATTTTTTGCACATCCGAAACCGGTTCATTTTACCCATTTTAAAAGGCAACGATTTTACTCAGGCTAGACCTGCTTTTATGTATTTACAAATGTTGACTAACGTTTGGGATATTATTAATATAGCTAGCTTTCTGTCCGCAGCTGTCAGATTAAGGAGAAATGGAAGAACTGTTTTTTTTTAAAACTCATGAAATATCTATGTGTATATTGATGATTTAGTCCTTGTTAATTGTATTCTGTGATGAACGTGATTTTGCAATAATTTTAAAACATTTTTACTGTGTTTTTTGTAGTATGCTTTTATGGTTTTAAATAACCGAATAAAGTGAATTTGACTGACTGACTGACTGAGAGCAATTCTAGCTAGATCCAAAATGAAATCAGTAGGGACTCTGTGGGGTTTTGCGCGTGTCTCCAAGAAGTATTCCATTGTTTCTAGTGCTTCCTCCTGTGGGATTTGAGTGTATAGTGAAGTTACGTCAAACGATACTAGCCATTGGTTCAGGGGGTCGAATAGTTGTCCTTCGATCTTGTTGATGAAATCAGTGGTGTCCCTTAGATAAGATGGCACCTGGTCCATAAATGGTTTGAGGAAGACGTCCACGTACTTAGCTATTGGCTCCAGCACAGATTCGCAGCCGGATACAATAGGTCTTCCGGGGGGCTGACTCAAATTTTTGTGAATTTTGGGGAGAAAATAAATTACAGGGATCCTTGGATGTGATTTATTTAGGAACTCAAATTCCTTTGGTCCTAAAATCCCTTGCTCCAATCCCCATTTGAGTTTGTTAATGATCTCTCCTTCTATTTGTCGTGTGGGGTCTTCCTTTAGTTGACGATACCATTCTGTGTTTTGTATTTGGCTTTTGGCCTCGGCGACGTACAATTCTTTGGACCATAAAACTAGGGCACCGCCCTTATCTGCAGGCTTTATAACTACGGTGTCATCTCTTTGGAGGTCCCAAATGGCTTCATGTTGTTGCTTAGTGATGTTCATTTTTGTGAATGGTTTATTCTTTTCCAATTGTGAAATGGAAGACAAGACTGCCTGTTCGAAGGCTAAAATTTGTTTTGGAATAGTGTGTATTGGTCGATTAAAATTTGATTTCCTAGATAATCCAGAGCGTTCAGTGTTGCCACAATTTTCTTTCCCATGAAAAAATGCTTTGATACGGATTTTACGGAAGAATTCTAGAGCCTCTATCTTTAAATTAGCGTAGTCTGTGCTTGTGGTAGGAACAAATTTGACGCCTAATTCCAAAACTGACTCTTCTACTTTGGACAGTTGTTTCGATGATAAGTTTACTGTTGTTGTTGTTCTCAGTTCTTGTAGAAGTTTCTGCGGGTCCTCATTTCCCATTGTGGCTGTGGTTGCTTGAACCTTACTCGGTTTCTTGGATCGACTTGTTCTAAAAAAGTATTTTGTCTTTTAGATGGGCCTTCTCTGGGATTAATGTCTCCTGATGAATCTGAAGAAGAGGATTCGGAAAATGTGGTGAATCGGTTCTTTGATCTCCCTTGGTACTGGGTTAAGGCCCTACGTGATTCCGCTTGTGTGTAATAATCGTCCTTGAGGTAGGGGTACACCGTTTCGATGTTAAACGATTGAGTGTCTTTTTCAAACTTAGTGGTTTTAAAGTTTATGGTGTTGTCGTTAAACGTTTGAATTTCTTTGTCAATTTTCTCAAGCACTGTTCCTCAGTCTGCTGAAATAAATAGCAGCCTCTGAAACTGGTGGCCAGGTAATTTCTTTTCTATAAACTTTATCACGTCCCACCCGGCCCCCGAGACGGACGTAACCCCCTTTTTGATAACACTTTTAGAAAGTGGGCATTTTCTGACTTTATCATTCTGTGTGCTTCTGGCTGTTTGTGTATTCAGCGTCTGCTGTTGGAGTGACAGGAGCTGGGGATGTGCATTCACTCTATACAATCACTGGGGGGGGTTGAGGTGTGCCCTGCCTTGCCTGGTTGACTCATGGCTTGGCTGAATAGACCTGGTCTGCATTTAGAGTAGTGGGAGGAGTTTTGCTTCCGCCTGAATAGGCCATGTCTCCTTTTCACAATGCTGTCTCTGCCCCCTGTGGTCATGCTGCACCAGGGAGGACACGACTGGTTTTGACTGGGTTCAGAGACCTTTATAGCAAAGTGAACAATCACAAAATGGAGTATAAGTATTACACCTAAAACCTCAGGACTTTAGATTGCTTCAAGAAACAATAGGACCCTGCCAAGAAGAAGGGCAGAAGGACTGTGTGAGGAGCGCTGCCTTTTCTGAGTGAGGGGTGGGTTGGCTTGCAGTTGCTGTTTCTGTTGGTGGTGGAGGAACAGGACTGACTCTTTTTGCCCTGCTGTGGTATCCTGCTTGTGAAGAATTTCCAAGGGCTTGTGTCTGCTAGCCTCCTGTTGGAAGTCTCAGGGGTATAAAAAGACTTCAGAGAAAGATCCTTGCTACAACTACAAAGGAACCTGCCTGGAAGGAGAGCTAAAGAACTGTGTGAGGAGCACTGTCCCTCATGTAGGTGGGGTGGGACAGCCTGCAGTTGGTGTTCCTAGCTAGAGTAGGCGAAGGACTGGACTGTTCCTCACCTTAGTAAAGGAAAAGTGCAGGGTGAGCACTTTACTGAGCGCGTGTGAAGCGCTGGATTCCTAAGCACAATGAGGAAGTACTTAAACGATTAACGAGCATGTGGTGAGCACTTCTATTCCTTTTAAAGAAGTGACCAGAGTAGGGTGTTGTGCCCCTTCATTTCTTTTCTTTTAAAGCGCGTGAGGAGAGCTTTTGACTGCCCTGCAGTGCGTGCAGCGTTTCACTTTCCAAATAGTTTTGGAAGGGAATACCTGTAAATTAACTAGCCCACGCTGCTGCTGGTTCCCGAGTTCTGAGCTGAGCCGCACCGGGTGCTGCTCTTGCCGTGAGGAGGTGGAAATCAGAGGCAGCATGGCCCCAGCAGGTCACCGTAGCGACAAGGGAGCCACGAAGGAGATTGACCCCACCCTCAGATTGCCGGAGCAACCCCCGAGTTGGACAAGGCCAGGCATCAGCAAAGGGAGAGCCGTGCTTCACCGGGGGCCGGATCCTATGAAGACAAGCACCTCAGAGCCCTCCCTGTAACAGGTTGGGGCTGTGAGGGTAAGGACGCCTGCGATCTCACTGCTCACTCGGGCAGTCGTGCAAGAAGGAGCTGAGGCTGCACAGCTCCATTTGTCTGTTGCAGCAGCTGCCCTGCGTGGGAGTGGGCGAGTGCCCTGAACAGACCGAGCGTTTCTGGCTACCTCTGGGGGACCCTGAGAGGTCCCCCTGCCGAGAGAGGTGGTCTGCCCCTCCACCCTGTCCTGACATGAACCTTGGGGGGTCATTTTGTTGTTATATTGCCATTATGGGGACATGGCTGGCCCCATTGGGCCAAGCAGAGTGGCCAGACCCTCCACATTTTCCTCGGCGGCTGCGCCATGTGTCGTGGGCAGCTGCCACTCACTTTTGGGGGGCATTGTTTTGCAGGCAGCACGGGGAAGGCCTCAATGGAGGCCCTCGATTCCATGCAAAAATTCACCACATTACCCTGATTCATATCTGTGGCTTAATAGGTTTTACATGGTGCACAAAGGGATTGTGGCCTAATATATTTTGCCACTGCTACAAAGTGATTTTGTGACATGTGCAATCTGTACGCCTAAGTGGTGCAACTGATAAGTATTTGCTTTATTGCACCAAATGTAATGTAGTGGCAAATGTCTAGTTGGCAAAGTGGTCTATGACCTATATGATGTTATGACCATTGCCTAGTGGCGCAGTGAATTATGTGTTTTATATGCATTTTTATGGCAAGTGCCTAGTGGCACAGTGATTTATTTGATTCTTGGTCTTATGTGTTTTACATGCATTTTTATGACAAGTGCCTAGTGGCACAGTGATTTATGTGATTTGTGGTCTTATGTATAATACAAAGGATATTATTATATAACCTTGCATGGAGACTCTTTTTGTGGTGTGCCTAGAATGTCACTGGAGTGTGTGTGTGTGTTGGGGAAATGTTTTACACATTGCCTCTGGGATAAGCCTGACTGCTCTGCCAAGCTACCAAGGGGGTGATCTTGGGTGGGTAATTCCCTTACCCTTACATGAGTGGTGGGTCCTGCCTGGCTTAGGTGCATACCCTACCAACCAAAAACCCTATTTCTAACAGCCTCCAGAATCAAAGATCACACCCAAGTATTTATACTCAGACACAGTTTCCAAAGCAGACCCATATATATAGTATGTAGGTGATGAAGATTTTCCCCTTGATACAGACATGGTTTTTGTTTTATTAAGATTAAATCTTAACCCATGATCAGCAGCATACTGAGCGGTTGCATAGATTAAACGCTGAAGACCCACATTTGTGTAAATAAGTCAAAAGGACATCATCAGCATACAACATGTGTGAGGCATTAAAACCAGCCTCATTGGGCTAGTGGGTGCTGACCCCATTTAGGGCAGGAGACATTTCCGCAAGATACAAGTTAAATAAAAGCGGTGCCAGTACACAGACTTGCTTTAGGCCATTTTTTGTTGAGACTTTTTTAGAGATCGTCGTACCATTTCCCAACAAGACCCTTGTCCAGGTATCTGTGTTCAGCAATTGGATAGATCTTTGGAAGGGAGGAGGAATTCCCCAGCTCAGCAGCTTTGACCACAAGATGTTTTGCTGCATCGCATCAAAATCTGAACAAAAATCTACCTTACATAAGTATAGATTTAGAGTGGTACCTTGTCTAGTCGATTCATAAGGCAAGCATTTGGATGTTGGTAGTGTGAAAATTCCCTTAATAAATCTTGTCTGGTTGTACGGCACCAATGAACTCGAGTCGGCCCAATATGTTAATTCGGCAAGCAGATATTTTGCTAAATATTTTGCCTCTCCATCCATTAAAGCAATCAACCTGTAATTAGAAAGTAAGGAGGTTTGACCTGCTTTGTAAATTGGGGCCAGTAGAGACCCATGCCAGCTATCTGGAACTTTCTCATCGGTGAGGACATAATCAAATAAGGTGAGCAGTTTATTTGCCCAAAACTGTGGATTATGCTTACAAATTGCCTGGGGAAATCCGTTAGGGCCAAGGGCACCATCACTGCGAATCCTGGTGATCATTTTCTCCACTTCTCCAAACGAGACTGCTTTGAGTGAGGCTTCCCGCGCCAGGTTTAAAAAAATCTGCTTTTTGAGCACTCTTTGTCAATTCTACATCCGCATAAACTTCCTCTAAATAAGCTCACCAGGAGGCTTCTGAAATGTTCAAAGTAAAGGAGGCATCCTCTATCCTACCGCTTGATTCACCAACAGCCAAAATTGTCTGGCATCATTTTGTCTGGTAGCAGAGAGGATTTTAA